>CM040478.1:17110098-17130581 GCA_022758105.1 Pangasianodon gigas | reverse complement strand
CCCCCCCCCCCCCCCCCCCCCCGTGCTTGATTATTTACAAGCTTAGAAGGAAAAGCAATTCCACTGAAATTAATAAGAATTGTGAGAAATTGTGTAACTACTAACGCTGCCCCTTACACTAATTTTAACTAAAAACTTAAAAACTTAAAAGGTGGCTTATGCAAATTCTTCAGACTCTGGATTTGGGAGGTGGAGAGAAAGACAGACAGGGAGAAAGAAAGAGACAGCAACAGGGAGAGGGAGGGAGTGACTGATCAGGAGGTATTTACAGAATGCATGGAGTGTAACCTTAAGCACAGAATTAATGTAGCTAATTAATGCTACACTACACCTAACCCTAACCTTAACCTCAGTAACCAGAAGGAAATCTTTTGTCCCTTTTATTTTTTTTGAATAAAAACACTGAATTTTGGTGATTGTGAGGACAGATGACACTATCCTATCATTGTGAAGACTTTAATACATGCTCACACACACACACACACACACACACACGCACACACACACACATACACACACAGAAGTTTTCTTATATCTGTGAGGACATTTGACACTGTCCTATCATTATGAGGACCTTTGGTCCTTTTTGGTCCTCACAAAGGGCTTAACATATGCACACACACAGTTTGAGGTGCTGGGTTTATCTTATCTTCTTATCAGAATAGCGGGGACTTCCATCCTTCTGAGATATTAATATTATACACACATACACACTCTTACTTGCAGCTTTGTTCTTCTGCCAGCAAATACATTATCTGAGAGGGAGAGACATAAAATAATGCTAACAGTGTTATTATGTTCCTGATGGGTGAAATTTGTTTTCCACCTCAACCTTAAACTCCAGACTTACGTTACTCTCCCTCGTTACTATACACTGAAGTTTTTTGAACAAGACCCAACTGTAACCCAAGAACATTCCATCTGATCCTGAGTTCAACCTGAACCTGAGTGTAGAGCTATTGTAGCGACTATTGACAGTTAGCATTGTATCTACTGTAGCTACTGACAGTTATCATTAGGTCAGTAAACATGTCAGTAACAACAATCCAACAATGGGGACTAATATTTGATATTGCAACATAGACGTAAATATGACGTTGTCGTAAGTAAGGCAAATTTGTAACTGTTCCAGACTATTGCCCTTATGGTATTTTTTTAGCTGATTATGTATTTCTTTGTCTATTAGCTGACTTGTGCAGGGCAATATTCATGTATCACTTATGTTGAAAGCTCTATGATTTTTTTTTTTTACGTGAGCAACCGGATATTTATACCCCAGGGAAACGATCAAAAAGCAATACAATTCTTGGATGCTGAGAGAGATTGTAAAGAAGTACTTTTTTTTAAAATTTACTTTTATGTTAATTATCCATTGGGGGTGCCAAACATTTTGCCACACATTTTTGAGAGAAAATATTATTATTATTTGATATTAAGTTTTGTTAGTGGAACGGTTAAGTAGTTCCTCCAACTGCTCAAGTGGAAAATTTGAATTATTGTGTGTAATGTCCTTCATGAGAACAGGGTGCCAATAATTCTGACTCCTTTTTTTTTTTAGAATCATGTTTACTTGCGGTGCAAACAAGCAAGGCCAAGTGAGGACTCTGGGACTGGGTCAAAGTCAAACACACTGACTGGAAGTGCATCAGATGGTCAGGGCGATGAGGTCGAGACCAGAGAGGCTCAGACAGAAATATACAGAGAAATCCGGTGTGTGTGTGTGTGTGTGTGTGTGTGTTGAACTAAAACCCAGACAGTTTGACATAGAAAAAAAAAAATCAGACACAAGTCCTCAGGTGGGCTGTCGATAAACTGTCTCAGGCACATCCAGCGTCCCCTCCACTTCCTGTTTGTGTAGCTGGTCAAATCGGACATGCGCCCACACACACACACACACACACACACACACACACACACACTCAGACTGGACAAACTGTGTCTGTGCATGTGTTTGGGTGTGTTAGTCTATGACAAGGATGGATAAATCAGACAGTAGATCAGATTTAGATCAGATCATGTGACATACTCTTACAAAGAACTGTCTGTGTGTGTGTATGATTCGTCAGTGCTTTAATGTTGAGCCATGCAGGTGTTTTCTTCGAAGTGGAATCCATGTAAGCATCCTGAAGCTGCAATAAGCCTGCTGAGATCAAGTGAGATCTCTGCACACACACACACGCACACACACACACAGATTGCTCATATCTCCACTGCTGTCTTTTTGATCCTGACAGATTTGCATGTGGAAAGATGGCTGTTTGTGTCTCCATTATGGTAAGTTTGTGTGTGTGTGTGTGTGTGTGTGTGTGTGTGTGTGAATGGGGATGAGACATTGGAATACCTGATGCCAGATGAGTAGCGCTGATAGCAATTGACGTGGTGACATCATCAGTTAGAGAGCCGTAAATTCTGTCATTTGATGCTGTAGTCATGGACTTAAACAGATTTTAGTGGAAGACTCCACAACAATGATAGTGAGATAGAGAGACAGAGAAAGAAAGAGAGAGAGATAGAGGGAAGAGGGGAAAAACCCATCTTCTACACTCAAACCACATTACAGACAGAGCCCGAGGGACATGCCTGGGTTTGGCTGATCTGTCTCCTTCGTTTTCCATCTGCATTCTTTCTCTGACTCTCTCAACAGAGATATTTATTAAATGAAGAATACACACTATGACAAATACTTTTGTATGTGGTAGCAATTAGTACGCAAGCTATAGTTGTTAGCATGGTAGTTAGCATTTCAGAAGTTAGGGATGTGGCACGCTTACCAAGAAACCGCAAAATGTAAACGCCTCTGTCCTGAAGATGTCGCAAAACGTAATGTTACGGCTTTAACTCTGACACTGGAGACTCCTTCCATAAACGCTAAATAAACGTCTCCTTAGAGAAAACTTAACATATCAACATTTACACATGCTTTTTAATCCGTTTATGTGGAATGTACACCGTACTAGTCCCAGTGAATTAGCTGTTTCTATAGAAACAATAACATTACAATAAGCGCATTGATATAGTGCGATTTGCCTTCTGTCCAATCAGATTTGAGAATTCAACAGCATTATTACGAGGTTCTACTTTGTACTTCAACTTTAGTTTACTGTTTGTACTTTTATTTCAGTGAGGAATTTGTTTATATCTCTTTATTTTGTACAAACATATTTATTAATTCATGCTACGTTCTCTGGGAATTTAACTTTCCCTTTGCTCTCTGGAAATTTCACCATCCAGGATTAGAGTGTGAGAGCGTCCAGTATCTATCAAAGCCTCTTTCAGACGCTCATTAACCGAGACTGACTCAGTACGTCCCCGAGGTCTGGCCTGGCCTGAGTACAGAACACAGCAGCACATGTTTGCTCTTCCTGGCTTGACAGAATGGTTTAGTGTCCTAGCCATACAAGCCAGACTTCTAGCATTTCGTCAATAAACATAGCCAAAAATTGCCTACTTTCACAAAAAACTTTTCTCGTATCCTGTCTACAAACACGCAAGATTATTTTATTTACTCACCGATAACTGCTTTAAAGAAAACTTCCTAATTTCTTATTTTCAATGCAGTGACTCAAAATTTATTCTTGCTAGAAACCCGTGCAAAGAATCCCACAGAATTATGTCAAGATTTACCCGGAAGACAAACCCTTCAATATTCTGAAGCCTGAGGCCAGAAAAGGGTACACAAGTTAACAGAAGCTTAGTGGCCCATAGGCGGAGAATCTGAGGCTGAGACTAACACCAAGCAGACAGTGCACGACTTCTCAGAATTGCTGTACTGATCTCTGGTTTTTTTTTTTTTGGGACATAGCTGTATGCCAACTACTTGAACGCTCGTAGACAAGGCTCATACACTACACAATCTTCAAATCCAGCTTTATCACAAAAATAAATGACATGGCTGCCTGTCATATCTGTCTACACTAGGAAACAAAAATAAAGAGAAATATGAGAAAAATGCCACAGAAATATTGGTTGGGGAGGTGTAGGTAGTGAGGCCTGACTGTTCTGCAAAGAGAACTGGAGGTATAGTGAAAAGAAACATAGTTAATTTACACTGTTCGCCCCCAGGAATCATGTCGGGTTTGTTTTACCTTTTGTTGTTTCCTTTTTCAAATGACCATTTGGGTCTGACATGATAAACCATTTCTTCTAGCAGCAATATTGTTGGGGTTACAGCTTGTCCACACAAATAGATGGATGACAAAACCAGATTCAGGGATCTGCTGCACGTGACAAAAGATGAATTTGATTTCCTCTTGTGCCCTCATTGGCTGTTTCTCATCACTGTTCCTTCTGTTGAAGTGGAAGGGTTCACACTACATCATTGATTGCCAAGAATATTAAACGTGCTTGAAAATACTGGAGGGCGGGGCCTTGAGGTTGCTGCAGATCCATGAAGTAAATCTGTGACAGGGTGCTTAGGGTGCACCTTGCTCAGCAACAATTTAGTACACTAGGTGCTTGTGGGCACATCCTATTTTTAATTCACTGCTGGTTGACTTTGGTAGGTTGAACCGGCCAGGCTATTGTTATATCCACACAAGCTAAGCTACAGTATGTATATATCACCACTCATTGATCACAAATCAGACACCTTCCCACTAAAAATAAAATTCTTCATTTACTTTTTGCAACATTTTGCACAATTTCTGATGCCAAATTTGTAACGTTAAAGGGCCTGATGTATTAAAATAGAAATGGCAACAACCACTTTAAACTAGTAACAGTGATAAAAGGAACTAACTTGTTTCAGGTGTTACACAACAGTTAATGTAGCTATAAATGGATAAAACATATAACCTGTTGTTTTACAATTAATAAAAAAATTATCATTTTTTGCCAAATTGCTGTGGTATAAGAGGAATAAATCTCTTCTGGACATGCTGTTATAGGAAAATAATCAACTTTGGGGTGCTAACAGTAACATCACTGCATCACAACAACCTGATTATTTTCCTATAACAGCACAGCACGGAGTGTTTTATTCCTTACGTAGCAAACCTTTACTGCTAATGTGTTGCATATGCATAATTGCATGCATGGTACAATCCATAAGCAGATAAGCAAGACAGATAGATAGATAGATAGATAAATAGATAGACACACACACACACGCACACACACACGCACAAACACCTGTATAACAGCTATGCTCTCACTGTATGTCTTCCTGAGTGTTACGTCACATTGTCATTTAACACAAGTGTGTGTGCGTGTGTTAGTGTGTGTATGTGTGTGTAAACACAGTGCTTCCGTTCCACTAACGTGTGTTGTGTGTCAAGAGCGTAAATGACTCTACTGACAGAATTATTACACAAAGCTGAGTACACATAACATTGTGTGTGTGTGTGTGTGTAGGATTGTTGAAGGCCTGATAGTGTGAGATTGCTGAACGTGTTTGTGTCAGCGCTAAGATAATTAGCAAGTGGTGTGTTATTGATTGGTGTATCCTTATCTGCCCTGTACTTGTGTGAATAATGTGTGTGTGTGTTGTTTGTTTGTGTGTGTGTGTATGTGTGTGTGTGTAATACGCTCATTATGCAACAGCGGATGCTCAGTGATGACAGATGACAGACACACACACACACACACACACACACACACCTTAAGGCAGGCAATAAAGACTCACGTTGCTGAAAAACCTTCATTAATTAGGGAGCAGAAAGAAAGACAGATGGAAAGATAAACAGACAGGTGGAGGGAAATAGAAAGATAGACAGGCAGACAGATAGACAGATGTACAAGTGGATAGATAGATAGATAGATAGATAGTGTCTCTCTCAGTCTTTCTATCTCTCTAAATTTATGGCTATCTGTCTCTCTCTATCTGTCTGTCTGACTCTCTCTCTCTCTCTCTCTCTCTCTCTTTCTCTCTCTCTCTCTCTGGGTAATGATTGTCTGTGATTAACGCAGTACAGGAAGCTGTGTGTCATTAACACACTGTAAATTGAAGAAAGACAGGCGGAGGGAGAGAACATCGGATCAGCCGAGCATCAAGATCCTGAGAGCTAATGAAAACACACACAAACACACACACACACACCTGACTGAATACTGTTTCAGAACTTTAGGTTGTTCCAGAGAGAGAGAGAGAGAGAGAGTTATTTTATTTATTTATTTATTTATTTATTTTGTAATTGTTATTTTGCTGTCAGTCAGTACACTTAACAAATCTTCCGATTTCCATTATAGGAAAGAAACTACAGAAAACACACACACACACACACACACACACACATTGACAGCCTCCCACACAAATTAAACATCTATCTGATCTACACGGCTGAACAAATATGGAGTTCCGCCAATACCAGTGCACACACACACACACACACACACCCCACATGTCTTTAGCATTAGCACTTCCTGTGACATTGTTGCTGTTATTGTTTGTGCTTTGATTCCCAGGTGTCTTCCTGTTCTGGATCCGCTGCCATGATTCAATATTAACCATTTACTTCTCTCTCTCTCTCTCTCTCTCTCTCTCTCTCTCTCTCTCTCTCTCTCTCACTGTTTCTTTCTCAGGAAAGTTAGACATAATTAGATTTTTCTAATGAGGTTAGTGTTGGTCCTGTGGAGTACAAAATGCAGAGGAGAAAAATATTAATAATTGATGTCAATGTCTACAAAGTAAGTGGAGCTAATCTGAGGTAAGGTTTCTAGAAACTTCTCTTATTAACTCAATGCATTAGCTAACCTAGCAAGTGAAAGCTAATCTAGAAATTGAAAGGTGTCTTAGCGAATGAAAGCTGTCCTAGCAAGTGAAAGCTATCCTAATGAGTGAAAGCTAACCTAGCGAGTGAAAGCTAACATGGCAAGTGAAAGCCATCTTAGCTAGTGAAAGCTATCCTTGTGAGTGAAAGCTATCCTAGCGAGTGAACACTAACCTAGCAAGTGAAAGCTATCTTAGCGAGTGAAAGCTAACCTAATGAGTGAAAGCTATCCTAGCGAGTGAAAGCTAACCTAATGAGTGAAAGCTAACCTAGCATATGAAAAGTAACCTAGCAAATGAAGGTTATCTTAGAGAATGAGAGCTAACTTTCAAGTGAAAACTATCCTAGTGAGTAAAAGCTAACCTAGTGAGTGAAAACTATCCTAGCAAATGAAAGATAACCTACTGAGTGAATGCTAATCTTGAGAGTTAAATGTAACCTAGCAAATGAAGGTTGTCCTAGCGTATGAAAGCTAATCTAGTGAGTTAAAAGTAACCTAGTAAGTGAAAGCTAAGCTAGCCTGTGAAAAGTGACCCACCAAATGAAGGCTGCCCTCGCGAGTGAAAGCTAACTTAGCGATGGAAAGCTATTGTGAGGTGTGAAAGCTAACCTAGCAAATGAAAGTTGAACAGTTTTGATTTTCACTTGAGTTGTATCATTCAGTTGATTGAGTGGAGTAACAGGCTGGGAGTCTCAGAAAGGAGGCTGTCAATCGAGACCGCTCATTAGAATATTAAGCCCCGCCCACCAGACAGTGAGTTCTGCTGGATTTTGAGTAGCGTTTTATTACTTTTTTTTTTTAATTCAGTCTTTGCTGGATGTATATTATAAACCCTGTATTCTCATCAGGCCTTGTGGGAAGCTTTGACTGTGGTTGTATGGTTTTATGTAGCTGGGAGCTGTGCTTTTGTTGACGTGGTTAAACTAGATAATTTGATTGCTGCGGGCAGTGGGTGCAGTTTATTGTCAGCAGTAGCAAACGTTCCTTGCCAGATGCCTCATTGGAGTTACTTGTGATGGCGCGTCTGTCATGTTAGGACACAAAAACGGGTGGATACCAGACTGAAAGTTTCCCAAAAGATTACAGCTGAGATCAACCATTTCGAATATGCTCATGGGCAAAATAAAAGCTGAAATGATATGCTGGTGCTGCTGATTTTTGTGAATGTTAACAGTTTCCGAAATGATGACGCAACCTACCCCATACCAGCACTTCACCTCTGCAAGCGAACGTAGCACAAAAGAGTAACACCGGCTGACTTCTCGTTCTCTGATTAGCTTGTTTATGAAAGGGAATTTGAGGTAATAACTGCATTTACATGTACATAATAATCTGATTTTTTAAAAACAACAACAACAGGCATTTAGTCAGTGTGTACACATCAGTATGGAAGCCTGAAGAGGTGAAAAATTAAATAAAAGAATTGCGCTCTCAAACCAAATTTTTTGTCTAACACAAACAAAAACAGCTGAAAAATCATTTCCAGCCATAAAAATTGTTCCTCCCTCATTTTTTTAACTGTTGAGGTACATCAGAAGCATAAAGTATCACAAAAAAAAACAACATATAACAATTAGCATGTTGTACCATATACATACTTTGACCACAAGCTATTATTGTTTTTTCTTCATTTCCTATGTGGGACCGGATGACTGCATGCTATACTGGTTTGGACCACAAGGGGCAGCTGATTCATATAAAAGAAACTGCAGGGAGAGTTTAGCTAAGTGGTTAACAGCTAGTAGTTTACAGACAAGATGGTAAATGACTGATGAAATGAGTTAAGCTTAGTTTCTTAGCTACCTGTACTGAATGCATAAGAACATTTTTGGAGAAAACAACAAAACATTGGGGATGTCATGAACAGACACAAGCTTGTTGTAGTCTCAGAGTCAGATGCTCCGCCCACAGGCCATGGCGCAGCTGATATCTTTTGTACACTTTTCTGGTTATGAGCTTCAGGATCTTGACGTTTGCAATCTCCTTAGCTTTTCACACTTTCTGTGTGGCTGTATTCAATGAGAAAAATAAACCTTTGAATGCTGTATCCAAGTAACTTTTCAGAGCCAGATGTCACTGGATTGGAAAAAAAAAAAAATATTTTATTTTAAGGCCAATAATGTTCTTACACTGTTGTTGTCCTTCGACCCTCATGCTTCTCTCACTTACCCGTGACCTCCAGCAGATGCTGATTGGATCGTCTATACTATGTGTGTAAGTGTTTGAGATTGTATTCTTCTCTTTCTGGGGACTGCAGCACAAACTGAATAATCTTACAGGAATAATGGCATATTGGTGTATAGACGTAATTCCGGTCCCCATAAGAAAAAGGCATTAAATAGCAAGGAGCTCATGATGAATCACAAAGAACATTCCGGTGTGTGTGTGTGTGTGTGTGTGTGAGGTCTCCACTTGTGCCATTTGGTCCCCATGATTATAACAACACAAGGATTAGTGTGTGTCTACGTGTGTGTGTACAGTAAGTGTTTGTGTGTGCTTTGCTCTAACACGCCACTCTCTGATAAGCGCTTTCTCTTACAGTGAGAGTGAATGTAGCAATCACAGAGTCAATGGAGGGAGATGAAGGAGGGAGCGATAAGGACCGATACGTTCAGACCTGTGGAGGGGTCACTTCAAAGTCATGCAAACGTTTAGGTTTGGAAGATGTATTTACGAGAATATTACAAGGACTGTATTTTTGCAGTTGCTTTCATTAATGAGAATTGAGTTATTTGAATAATTGAAGTCCTAGGAAGGATGGTGTAACATCATAAACATGCTTGTATATTACTAAATTTGAATCTTATATTAACTTCAACCTGATATAATAAATAACATGAAGTTTAAATGTTTAATATCTATTGGATGCTGATTTACGATTATATAGCTTTGTGCTTGGGTTGACTTTGTAAACAGGACAAAAACAGAAACAGTTTGTGATGTAATAAAACATGCTCCACTTCTTGGGACCAATCACAGCCTCATATGCAAATTAGTACATACATATATGTTCCAGCTTCTAAATGTGTCCTTATGTAGCAAGGGTTTCCCTGATTAAGGGTTCAAACCTAGATCAAGTGTATTCAAAGTCCAGTTATAGTTGAGCTGAGTTGGGTTTTTTTTTTTCTTAATTTACACTGAATGACACTGCTGTAGTATTTTTTCAGAACGACTTGCTGACTTTTTCTCAAAAGTACAAACATGACCTACGTTAGAAAATTTCTTAAATTCAAATAATGATCACATACACATTTGCTTCCTTTAGTCCATGTTAACACACTTAACTAGCTAGCTAGCTCACTGTAGGTTACCACATTATATTAGCTACCACTTTTTTCCTAGCCAGTTAGGTTACCTGCCCGATGAGCGAGCTAATGAATTTATTATTTGTCCACTCCTGATTCCCTTGGCAGAACAACTCCAGCAGGAAAATCGAGGACCTGGCAACACAGAGCTGTCCAGAGCAGGCGTGGTCATAATATTTAAGGAACATAATTGATTGACATCTCTTTCCCCCCCCCACGAAATCAGCACAGGAATCTAGATTGTTAAACTGTACATGTACCGACTCGACTGATCAACTAAGTTTTACGGTAAATAGAAAATGGTGTATTAGTTTATATTAGTCTTGGCTGTCCTTCTCCTTTAAGGTGTGTATCTTCACATTTCACCCAGGACAGATCTGAAATGTTCATGCTCCTTGTGTAACTATTAGACTGTTCAAAGGGAAGCAGTGACACACACACACACAAACACACACAAAATAGGAGGACAAGTCATGGTGCTGTATTGGTGATGACTCACTACAGCCACCCATGACTGCATGTCTGATAAACTTTCATAAATCTGTCCATCCTTTTCTCTTTCTCTCTGATCTGTCTCTCTCTCTCTCTTTCTCTCTTTCCCTTTCACTCATCAATGCCAGCATTGAGGCTCTGAGTGTGCTTGGGGTCGTTGCTGGCCTGCGACTGGCCCTAGCTACATTCTCTCTCACGCCACACACACAAACACACACATACACACATACAGTGTCAAACAAAGCCTTTGTCTATTTTATGGAAATTGTGTATCTCTCTCTTTCTGTGTGTGTGTGTGTGGTCAGATTGTGAGATGAACAAAAGGAAAAGACAGCTCAGAATCTCACAGATGTTGGATGAAGGCATATTTTCCTATTTCATGACCCCCCCCCCCCCCCCCCCCCCCCCCCCCCCCCCCCCCCCCCCCCCCCCCCACACACACACACACACACACACACACACAAAGATGTCAAGCAGTGACATGATGGAAGAGACTATGTCATTCACAAGTATAAAAAAAAAAAGTTACACGCATTCTCACCTATACACCCACACACCCACAAATAAACTAACCCTAAACATGCAAAGGCACGCTTCATCTCCATTAAACTCAAAACAAGTGTGGCAATTTTAACTTCAGTATTTGTGTGTGTGTGTGTGTTTGGGGTGTAAGTGTAAATGAGTATTTTATTTTCCTGTGTCAATGACAGAGTCTTCCATTATGTCACTGATTTCTTTAGCATTGATATTTATGCTTCTCTGTCTCTTAGTCTCAGTCTCCGAGCAACCGCCAAGGGTCCAACATCAAACATCAAGCATGTTTGATTTTCTCTGCGATGTATCATGTACTGTGAACACCACTGCAACTAATAGCAAAAACAGCGATGAGAAAGAGTTAACAAGAGCACAAGAGGAATAGAATTCTTCTGCTGTCACACGCAGCAGTTCCCTGAATCCAGTTTTCCACCCATCTATTTATGTGGACAAATTGTAAGCACAATAATATCAAAATTATTTGTCATGTCAAATGGTTGTTAGGAACAGCAAAAATAAAACCAAACATGACATGATTCCTGCCGGAGCACAGTATATAGCTGTTTCTTTTCACTATACCTCCAGTTCTCTTTGCATAACAGACAGCTGTCTGGCTCTCAAATAAAAATTCCTTCCTCCATATTTTCTTTTATTTCTCTTTTTCTTGTTTCCCAACAAAATAGTCACAAAGACAGAATTTCCCATGATAGACAGCTCTTGCTTTTCTTTTGACGAGAAAGCACAAGAGATTGCAAAAAAAAAAACAAAAATTATGACACAATTTTGAAAAAAAAAACAAGCTTTGACTAGTGGTAAATATCATAAACTTGGGGTTGAGGACACTTTCCCAAGTAGGAATTACAAGTTGAGGGGGAATTTTCTTTTATTTTTCCTAGCTGGAAGTCAACAATAGATATCAAGTGCCCCAACTTTATGGCATGTTAAGCTAGCATAATAATAAACAGGCTAAAACACAAATTACCATTACATAGAGATTATGTGGTCTAGCGTTTGAAATGCTTTTTTAAATGCCCTACATTCTAATATGTATGCTAATCAGCCATAGCTTAGAACTTCAATTAATGTAAAAATCCAAATCACATGTACATATGTGTGATATTTAACAGTAAAGATATTTGAAATTTGAATTTGGTCAGTGTTTAAAGTATTATTATATGAAATTTAAGGCTTAAAGCTGAAAGCACGTCCTGTCATGTTGCTTAAATATTTTACAAGCAGTAACTAAGGCTCAAAAACATCCTGACAGAAAACACACACACACACACACCTGCAGTCTGATAATGTCACCGATAAGGAATTCCACCTTCTAGTCACAGGATTGTAGGCAGGTTAATATATGATAAAAACAAACATGCTTACACACTTACACACACTCACTCTTAAACCCAGTGACTAAGTGGTCTGTCTTAGCTGATAAGCTTGGGGATGCCGGTGATTCACAGCTGATGACATCAGAGAGCCGTGTCTAGCTGAAGCGCCGGTCCCCGACTGCTCAGAGAGAGAGAGAGGGAGAGAGAGAGAGAGAGAGAGACGCTACGTTCCAACACTATTTTTAACACACCCTCATCTTTTGCCATTCTCCCTCGAAGGGAATCCCCATCACCATCTTACACAACTTTACTGGCTCAAGTGAAGATTCTCAGATTAGCCCTTACAGGCCTGAGGGATTGAATCAACATCAGTGTCAGTTTAAAGAGCAGACTTTTCCCAGGAGGCACTGAGATTTGTTCTAGCAAAAGTGCTAAACGAAGTTGTTTACAAACAAACGTAAACTGGAACAGTAAAAGTGTCTAAAATCTCTACTAATTGTTGTATATGTTACAGCTGAAGTTACCGCAATACTAACTGTAGCTAGCTAGCTAGTTATCAAGTTGCGTTCAACTTATGTCAGAAGTTAGATGTCGGAACTTGGAATTACGTCATTTTTCCGACCTCCGTGCTCTCGAGCTACGAAGTGGGGAAAAAACATGTACGCCTCCATGTTTGTCTTTTGTTAGCAACAATCTAGCCAGTTAATGTTAGCCATGAGTGACGTAAATACTAGTATATACAGCATAACTGCTGTAAGCGGCCATGTTGATTTGACGTCATGTGCTGAACTCTGAGTTGAGGAGACATTCCTAACTTTACGAGTAGGAATTTGCGGGGGCGTTTTCTTTATTGTTTCCTACAAAGAAGTCTAGGAAACAAAACTAAAGTTCTGAGTTATGAACTTCGAACACAGTACACAGAGTTCGGAAGAAAAAAAATTCTAGCTAGTTTTTAACACGGCCTTGTAGACACATGTTATTGGCTCAATCTTAAGTTAGCTTCAATCATCTAATTTTGAACTTGGTCACGTGACATCACCATGATCTTTTATTTTCACATTTTCAGATTGATGTAGCACTAGCCTAGCTAAACACAGTGCTGCGTTAACATGAGCCAATTAAGTAGATCGCTTTGCTAAATTTAAAGTTACTTCTCTAGTAGTAGCTGATAACAAGTAGCTGTCAAATTTGCTAGTAAGCTAGCTAACATTAAACAATATACAGTAGTTAGTAATTTAAACTAGCAGCCTTATTTCTAGCAAGTTTATTTATATTACACTATTTTATGAAGTGGTCTGAACCAGTATGCTAGTTTCCAGGTAAGCTAGCTAGCTAAAGGTGAATTATTATGTATTTAAACCAGCAGCCGAAAGAGGTAATATTAAACTAAGGATTATATTGTGTAAGTTAAACCAGCAGCCATGTTTGCTAGCGAGATTGATACCATGCTTGGTAACTTATTAACTACTATGTTGTGTAATTAACCAGCCTAAAAGTGGAAAAAAAAAAGGCTAGTGGTAATTTCACATGAGCAATTATGCAGTTTAACTTTAAACTTTGGAATTGTTGACCCCACGATACAGGTCACTTGGAAAAATTAGGATGCCTATCGTCCAGAGATTGCAAGTTCGAATCCTGATGATGTCATAGCCATCCGTGGTCGGGAGTCCAAGAGAGCAGAACTGGCCATGCTTTCTGGGTGGGAGGAGCATACTCTCTGTCCCTTGTCAATCACAGCGACACTAGCCAATTGTGGGCATCTGTGAGATCATGTATGCGGAAGAGGGCAGATAGCGCTTTCTTCAAAGTGTGCTAGGTGCACAGAGGGAAATCTATTTGCTAGTTAGCTAGTGTGCCATTTAGCTAGTATGATAACTAGCTAACCGAAAAAAAATGAATTAAATAATGTCCGCTGTTGCGCAGTAGTTAGCTCCGGAGTTGAACGTACCTCATGAAATGTGAGGTTTTGATAAACGGGCCCCTGTTTGTGCGCCACTTTTAAAAAAAAAAAAACCTTCATCAGATAACAAATGCCTTCTCGCTATGTTCTGAGTCCTGACGCCAGCAATCATCGATCCTTTAGATGTTTAATGGCTCATATAACAACCTTCAGAACATTTGAGCTGAAAAGTAATGGCACCCACCTTAAGACAGCATCTATGAGGAAGTGAAGGAGACGGAACTGAAAATAACATCGGAACACAGGATTTCCGTTTCATTAATATGGAGATGCACTCTGAGTGTGTGTGTGTGTGTGTGTGTGTACACTCTGTGTGTACACTCTGAGTACGGACTTGAGCGCTCTCTCTCTCTCTCTCTCGCTCTCTCTCTCCATTCTGTCAGCACTGCTCTCTCGCTCTTTCCCCTTGCACTCTCACTTCATGCCTTTCGTCCCTCCCTGTGTTTTGCCTCTCACTCTATTTTCGACCGCATTCCTCTCATCTGAGGTCATGTAGTGTGTGTGTGTTTATGTGTGTGTGTGTGTGTGTGTGTGAGAAGTCTTGTGTTTGTGTGTTTGCTGTGCTCGTCTGGATTTGGAGACACACAGGTTCAGACACATGCACTGGAAGGTGAATATATTGATTTAAAAAATGAAAAAAAATTGAATGATTATTTGTGCAGCTCATATGTGTGTGTGTATGTGTGTGTGTGTATGTGTGTGTGTGTGTGAGGCTTGATATCTTAAATTAGGCCTTTATCAGCATTAAGTTTCTCTCTCTCTCTCCCTTCCAACAGAGGAAACTGCAGTCC
The DNA here is from genome assembly GCA_022758105.1 of Pangasianodon gigas. Taxonomy (NCBI): domain Eukaryota; kingdom Metazoa; phylum Chordata; class Actinopteri; order Siluriformes; family Pangasiidae; genus Pangasianodon; species Pangasianodon gigas. The sequence goes on along the minus strand of CM040478.1, from coordinate 17,115,460 downwards.
AATGATAACAAGCTGCAAGACAATAGGCTGCCACACACACACACACATACACACAGGACTAGTTTAGCTCCGAGAGGTCAGCGGGTAAATAGAAGTGCCAAGACCCTGCTCTTGTGATAACCAACACACACACACACACACATACCACAGGAAGGCCTTTATTAGACAAATATGGAACGATGTGGAAATACCAGAGAAGACTGGGAATGCTGCACAAAGAGACTGACGTCAGCCGTGCGAATAAATGCATCTGTCAAGACGCCATTTTGAACTCCGGGAATTATGGGAAATCCCTAAATTCTTACATTCCATGGATTTCTGCTTATCAACATCGGAAGAGGTCGAGTTCCCACAGTCAGACAACGCTGTCTAGTCTGTGTTGTCTAATACTGCTAATGATAAACTGCAGCTAATAGATGGTAGCGGCTAACCGTGCTCTCATTTAAAGGAGTAGTCCGATCCTGCATGCTAATACGGCTAGCGATGAATGAAAGCTAACAGAGCATGACGGCTAATTGTCCTCTCATTTCCCCAATGCAGCTAATCATTTAGCCACATTAGCGTTATCCATCAAACTGCTAAACGTATTCTGTCATGCTAAAGAGATCAAATACATTTTATCCACAGTAGCATTTTAATTTTACATTTTAACTGCGGAACTTTTGTTTGTATTTTAGCTAAACTTGGACAGTATCCTAGCTAGGTGGATGAACAGTGTTAGCATGTTCAGGCTTTTATAACTTGATAGATGGATAAATAGATAGATAGTGAATGGATGGCTATAGAAACTGCATGCTAATCCTACAGCTGGATGGACAGATACAGGAGGTGTTCCTGTATCTATCCATGTCACAGTCAGGTGTTAAACAACTCACGTCAGTCACACAACCCACAATTAGACATGCTCAGGATGAAGTAAGTGTAATGAAGGAAAATCTTCAAAGTCTGTGTGTGTGTGTGTGTGTGTGTGTGTGTGTGTGTGTGTGCAGCTGGGTGCAGGTTTGGGTCTACAGAGACAAAGGCAGCTTTGATGAAGGGTTAAGTCGACACACACTCACGCACACTCACCCACACACACACACGCTGAGATTATTTAGAGATCAAACAATGACACACACGCGCAGGATACACAGCTTATCACCAATTGCTCATAATTACTGTCTGTATGATTAGCAAAAGACACATCTAATGCCAAACACACACACACACACACACACGCACAGAGTTGAGTAGAACAATGAAGGTGGAAAATGATTGTTCCTCCATTAGCATACCCACCACCAGACACAACGGCTGTGTGTGTGTGTGTGTGTGTGTGTGTGCGTGTGTGTGTGTGTGTGTGTGGAAATTTTGTGAGGTTAACAATGGTCTATTCTGTAGCGGAATGGACCCTCCCAAAAAGAGATCTGACCATTGGGACACATTTGGGGACAATCCAGACCTGTCTCTCTCTCTCTCTCTCTCTCTCTCTCTCTCTCTCTCTCTCTCTGTGTCTCTCTCTCCTCTGTCTCCCTCAGCCTCTGACTGTCTGTCTCTCTGTGTCTCTGTCTTTGCCTCTCTGGACTGTATACAGAAAGTTCCAGGTTGGTGGCTCCTCATTTATTTCTGTCCCGCCCCTCCCAGTTGTGTATGTCCTGCACAAGTGTGTGTCCGTCTAAACAATTTGTGTAGCATGGTCCATGTGTGTGAGTGTGTATCCGTGTTGTGGGTGGAGTTAAGCACCAGTGTACCGCTTTTCCAGTCCTGTTTTTAACGCACCGTCGTCGACTTCCCCACGCCATTTCCTCCCCGTCACCATCTCAAGGCCTGAGGGATCGAATCCACACCACTGTAGAGTTCAGGAACAGAACGTACCCAGAAGGCATTGTGGTTGGACGCCACTTCCTGTTCAAACCAGCAAAAAAAATGGGTCATGCAGTTTATAAATGTAAGCAGGAGTAGCCCAGTAACAATTGGGATTTTTTTAACATTGCATTTGAATTGCTACTTCAGAAATGTCCGTCATGGCAGCTGATGGAACTTCAGTCATTTACTTCACTGGTATAAATCTCTTCAGCTACATGCAGGAGCTTATAACTCCAGAACCCTAAAAAAACTCGGACTGTATGCATGCTGGCTTCCCGTCACACAACTTTTCCTGTGAAAGTAGTTATTTCTCTGGAGGTTGAACCCAAGCCAGGGGTGCCAATACTTTAATCTGTAATAAAATAGATAGGAAAATAGAGAATACAAGAAAAACACAAGGTTACCTCACTAGGTAAGGTCACTACTTTACACCCTGTGTAGAACACAAAATAAATAAGAAGCCATTTTGGATTTACTACAAGATGGCAGATTTTACTTGGATACTTTTTTACATGAAAATATTACAACAGAAAAGTGTTCGCTGTATCCTCGGGAGATCCTAAGTTCAAATCTTGATGATGCCACAGCCATCCATGTCCAGGAATCCAAGACAGCAAAATTGCCTATCTCTCTGGGTGGGAGGGGCATACTGTCTCTCCCCTGTCAATCACAGCGACACTAGCCAATCATAGGTGTCTCTGAGGTCATGTATGTGGAAGAGGGCAGATAGCGCTTTCCTCTGAGCATGTTACACTGCCCTGTGACGCAGCAGGTCGAAAAGATGCATCTTGGAGGAAGCACGTGTTAGCTTTCATGATGGGGAGAGCTGGCTGGTGGGTGTTAATTGGAAAAAGTGTTTTGGAAGAACATGGGGGGAAAAGAAAGGAAAAGCAGGACTATAATCATGGTTTATGGTAATAAGACTTAAAAATGTCTACTGATAAAAAAAAAAGTGCCTCAAAGAAATAATTCTATCTTACAGACCTCAAATGTAGCCCTAATTATAAAAATGGGTCTGTCTGGTTTCAGGTGTGCGTGCGTGTGTGTGTGTGCGCTTTTGGCTCGGAGTGTGTTAGGAATCGTAGCAACAGCATTAGAGAGATAAAGATCACAGCAGCGGTATTTCATACAGCACTGTGAGGTAGTGAGTGATGAACCTGCAGGGGAGGACACTTACACATCCATAAATCCCCAAATCCTGGAAGAGCTCTGAAAGTGTTACACATTTTATCTCCTTTCAGCCTAAAAAAAAGAAAAACTCTTCTCATCTAGAAAAAAATAACAGTGTTACCACAAATGAAGGGAAACAGGCCAACATACAAACTGAGACTATTTGTGGAACGGTGCTAGCGCCTCTCTGGGCTGACTAGCATGCTAACATAAACTTGCTAACCTGGAGTCCTGAAGCCAAGGACAACATCCCACACAGACTCTCTCTCTCTCTCTCTCTCTCTCTAACACACTCACACACTTACAGAGTCTGAGACCATTCACCGTGAGGATGAGACACTGGAACCAAACGCTAGCAAGAGCTGAATCTGTCAAACAAAGCGCTATGATGCTAAACTAATTCTGCTAAAGAAATTACTGTTATATATACTGTACTGTATTTGTGTATAAAAAGATACATGTGTATATAATGTAATATATGTTGAGGCATGTGTTTAAATTATACTGAAACTCACTCTTGCTAGTTCTTAGAGTTAGCATGAACACTCCATGAGTCTTCATGCTAACTATAAGGACTAGCAAGTTGACATGAGATTTTTACAAATTGATTTCTTATATATGAAATATCTCAAACGTTTTTACTTTTATTGTTTAGTCAAGCAGTAGGGCCTTTAGCATAAATATTAGCTAGCTAGTTTAACTAGCAACAACTTCCAGCAGTAAGGAGTTAGCATTGCGGTATTAGTAATTAGTCATAAACTGAATATCAAGGTAGTGTTGATAAATTATAGATTCCATGTTTTTTTTTCTTTATTTTATTTATTAAACACTGACATTACACAAAGCACTTCCTCTTCTTGTCTAAATAAATATAGTAAATATCATTTTCATATACTTTCATAATGTGTAAAGGCCACAGATAAGGGATTAGCATCTAATTTTACACCTGTTAGATAAAGGTCATGGGATTTAGCTTACGTAAAATATATTTTAAAGATTGTTGAATGTACAAGCGAGCTAAGAAAAAAAAAAAAAAAAAAAAAAAAAAAAAAAAAAAAAAAAAAAAAAAAAAAAAAAAAAAAAAAAAAAAAAAAAAAAAAAAAAAAAACAGACAGCAGGTGAATAGAGTCCACCAGTTTCAACTCGGAATGTGTGTTAAATCTGTAACACGGTGTAATGTCTTCCCCGTGTGGTGGCAGTAATGAAGTGCAAACACTTTGGTAGTTTTATAATAAAATGGTGTAATAATAATGTTATATAAGATAATATAAGATAAGATTATAATATAGAATATAATAAATGCATGAAAGAAGGAAAGAAAAATATTTTATTTATCTGGTTATTCCTGCCTCGCATCCAGTGTTTCTGGGATGGAGTTTGGATCCAGGGAAAGACTTCCGAAACAGAACTCACAAAATGGCTTCCAGTGCAAATTCCATCACCGCCTCATAACGATCAGAAAACCTGCAGCTCAAGTACGAGAGAAAAAGATACGTTTATCTCCTGCACACAAACATGTATGTACAGAGATGTATCCTCCAAGATACATCTTTTCGACCTGCTGCTCATGCTGCGTCACAGGGCAGCGTAACCCGCTCAGAGGAAAGCGCTATCTGCCCTCTTCCACATACATGACCTCAGAGATGCCTACGATTGGCTAGTGTCGCTGTGATTGACAGGGGAGAGACAGTATGCCCCTCTCACCCAGAGAGAAAGGCAATTTTGCTGTCATGGATTCCTGGATATGGATGGCTGTGGGATCATCAGGATTCGAACTTACGATCTCCCGAGGATACGGCGAACACTTTTCTGTTGTAATATTGTAATATTTTCATGTCTTACCTGTGATCCAAGTAAAGTCTGCCATCTTGTAGTAAATCTAAAATGGCTTCTTATTTATTTTGTGCCCTATTTTGTGCCCTAAGTAGTGACCTTACCTAGTGAGGTAACCTTGTGTTTTTCTTGTATTCTCTATTTTCTTCTCTATTTTATTACAGATTAAAGTATTGGCACCCTTGGCTTGGGTTCAGTTTCCAAAGAAATAACTACTTTCACAGGAAAAGTAATCATATGCATTTTTTTATCCTAAGAATGTCGTAATGTGAATTATTCCACTATTTTAAAATGAACGATTCGATTGCGATTGATTGTTTCACTAGACTGAAATCTATAGTTCATTAAATTAACTAATTAACCAAAGATACTAACGTTTCAGTACATTCATAGGCAAATCCAACAAAACGCACTTTCCCATTTTTCCATCTCTTTGGATTATTGTCCTTCTGAGCTATCACTATTTAATTATTTATTACATTTGAATGAAATCTATGTTTGAGATTTACACACC
>CM040478.1:17064432-17099526 GCA_022758105.1 Pangasianodon gigas | reverse complement strand
CCCCGGTTCTCTAAGTCATCCGTCTTTGATTCAAGGTAAGCGATTCGCTTGATGGCCGAGTCAAGCATGGCTTCTGTTCTTTCCAGTGACTTTTCCGTACCGTGAATGCGGCCTTCAGCCTCTTCGATACGTGGCTCATATAAGATAAGAGGCCTCATCCGCAACCATTGAGCTCGCCATGTCGATCAGACGAGTGTCAGTGTTATCCAACTTTGTTCCAATTTCTGCTCGAAGCGATTTCAGTTCGTTTAAAACTTCGGCTAAGCTATCCATTTGATTAGCTTCCACTTCACTCGGTACACTTGTCGAAGTTTTTACCGCAGTCTTACGCCCTCGAGTAAAGATTTCACACTGTTTAGTTACGGAAGGTTTTGACATATCAATGCCGATGTTGTGCTAAATGATTCGCAGCATATATCAAGGGTTTTTATATTAAATTGTGCACGTTTACTCAGAGCCTCTCCATTAAGCTGCCATCCTGGTCCTGGCCACGTGACCCCCCATATCTAGTGTACATAGCTAGTGTACATATGAGTAGTAAATACAGTAATTACAAAGTAACATTATTATTAGATGCTATATTTACTGATCTAATAGTCTTTCTTTACATTGTTTCAGCTGATGAATGGGCTTCTTAATAAAGCTGTATGTTACTTAAGAATGCTGCTACATAATGATTTTTAGTGCAGATGAAACACCATTATTTCAGTTGAGCAAAAAAACAACTCCCTGCTCCTATGTGAAGTACACACAGTGGGCCATATTCAGAGTCTGTGAATTAAGTCCAAAAATGATGTCAATATTTCCAGTGGGAAAGTTCCTTGTATTCAGAGTTGGGTTCTGCACATTCAAAATACTCCTCTTCAGAGGAAAATAAGGACTTAGTTAATAGATGAAGTTACATGTTTTTGGACACACACACCTAAGGGTATGTGTGTGTGACTCGAACCCTGGTGTGATTTCTTCTTTGGTGCGATTCGTTTGAGAAAACAAACCAAACCAACTAGCGAATGTAATGTGAAACACATTTGACAATGCAGTCATGTTAAAAAAGAAAAAAAGTAAATTTGTGTCTTGTGCGAGGGAAACGAGGGATGTAAAATGAATCAAAGAGAACAGATTTGTTGCCAATTTAATAAACAAAACTATAAACGCTATCTAAGATTGTTGCACCGTCCCTATTCCAAAGAAAAGTCTTCCCCTTCTCCCTACACAAACAAATGCAGGAGTAAAATCACTTCCACACATTCCAGACAGCTAAAAAAACACAGAGCACAGTTATCTGGACTGATATCAGATATCTGTAGCTATATGTAAAAAGAAGGTGATAAAATGTTTAGGCAGGCATTGAGCTTATCTACACACATTACAAAGCTAGCATAAAGCTGGAGTGTACAAAGTTCAAGGGCTGAAAATCGAGTAAAACAGCTAGCGTCACGCTAGTTCAAAGATTAGCATGGGGCAGAGAAATTTGAGAGTGACGGAATTCACAAGCTTTCATAACACATTAGAGAATAAGAGTTCTCCTAACTCAGTGTGCAGAATAATAACTGTATTATTTAGAAATTATATCATTTTTGTTACAGACCTCATCGATTGGCAGAGCTTAAAACCTACGCACACAACCTAGTCTTCAAGTGTCAAAAAATTGACCCGAAACTTTGCGTCTAAAAACCCAGGTTACTTTTAAACACACGATTAGCAAAATAAAATAAAATTAAAAAAAAAAAACAGGCAAAATAAAGCAAAAAAAAGATCCCAGATATTAAACACTCAACATCCAACTGTATTTGTGAAGAGAATTTTTTTTTTTATTTGATCTTTTGTTTTGTCTGAACTGCTTCTTTTATCCCAATGTTTCATTTTGATGTAGTTTAAGGTTTCTGTATGTTTGTGTGTGTGTTTGTGTGTGTGTGTGTGTGTAGGTGCCAGTGTGGTAAACACTCGCTGCTCAGAGACGTATCACACCAGATCAGCCTGTATCAGCCTGTTTGGATTTCCTCTGTGGTATCCTTCTGAAAGCCCTCGCACTGTTATACAGGTAACACACACACCTACACACACACGCGCACACACACACACTCAGTTATATCTTATTATACTTGTACAAACCAGTAGTTAACATACAAATACCTTCAGAATGCAGAAACCTTTACAGTAACAGTAAAGCCATTATACTCATGTGTGTGTGTGTGTGTGACCACAGCCCGAGCTCTACCCCGGTAAGTGCTGGCCGTTTCGAGGTTCCGAAGGTTTCCTGGTCATCGCTCTGTCTCACCCTGTACAAATCACTCACGTCACCCTGGAGCACCTGCCCCGAGTTCTCTCACCCACCGGACACATCGACAGCGCTCCGAAAGACTTCGCCGTTTACGTGAGTCCAAACAAACACATAAAGCCACGTTAGCAATAAAAAAAAAAACACTAATAAAACACGCATTAATATAAACCTGTGAATTCTGCTCTGAGTTCTTACGTCTCAGAACTCTAAACTTCCCAGTTTGTTCGATTCTTACATTTATTATTTGCCTGTTCTTCTAGGGAATGATCAATGAGGAGAACAAGGAAGGGAAACTTCTCGGAACGTTCTTTTACGACCAGGACGGAGAACCAATCCAGACCTTCGAAGTGCAGGTGAGAAAGAGTGAATCGGAAGAATAGTAATACAAAAAAAAAAGAAAGAAAAAAGACTCAGTTGTTTTGAATAGCGTTGCGATGTCTGGGATTCTCAAACAGCTACAGTGTTGATGTCTCAGTTTTTAAACAATGTGTTCTTGAATTATTAGGAGTTGAATTGAAAATTGATCCCAACAACGAGCAATTTGTTAGCACAAAAACATATATTGTGTGCAAACACTATTTAGATATATTTTGATTCAAAAATGAATTCGCTTGAGCTCTAAATAATGTGTTAAATATTGAGAATAAATGAATTTTTACTATTTATTTCTGTTGTTATTATTGTACTGCTGTAGACTGCCTAAGCCTCACAAAAAGCATTTCAATGTACATTGTCACTGACACTTGTATATATGACAAATAAACTTGAAACTTGAATGTGTATGAGTTTGTGCTAATTGTGGATTGTTTGTGTTTTTCAGCACTCTCAGCGCGAGGTGTATGGGCTGGTGGAGTTGAGGATCCTCAGTAATTGGGGTCACCCTGAGTACACCTGTGTGTATCGCTTCCGAGTCCACGGCCAGCCCGCGTCTGCCTAAAGAGAGGAACTGCAGGAAGATAGGACAGAGTTGTACGTATCTATGCAACAAAAAAAAAAAAAACAAGTCTTTTGAATGTTTAGCAATGACCTCAAAGTCAGGAATGCTCCTAAACTAACGCTATACTTTCAATACAAGAGAGGTGGAGTGTGATGGAGAAATAGCAAGATCTTCATGACCTCAAGATCTTTATATTCCTCCATCACACTCCGCACACACCTGTCAAGTGCTGAACAAACAAACACAGGGTTACAGTACATGTTTCGTAATGGTTCTTATGCTAGTATTAAAAAAAATAATAATTCGTAAAAAAAAGATTTTAAAAAAGATATGCAAAACAGGAAAAAAGTATTCCACCATTTGCACTATTTGCTAACTAACTCCTAAGGAATGTACCTCTTATTTATTGATGATTTATGATATTGTTTCTGACCTTTCAAAGAAAATTGAATAAATTCGAACACCTACCGATTAGCACTAAGTCTTTAGCACAATGCTAATTGGAGGCTTTTGTTATGAACAGTATTAGCATTTTTGAATTCTCTTGCTAGAGAGAGGATAAATCCGGCTAAATCCAGTTAGCTGTTGAGAAGTTTTATAGTTAAAGTTTGTATATATTTGTCTAAAATGTGTTAAAATTTGTTGTGTGTTTGACTACAAATTTTAGAAAATTTTCTAAAATGAATTTGCAAAAACATACAGTATGTTTAGTAGAGTCCAAAACTAATACCAAAATGTACTCTTTTTTTGTGCGAATATATTGTTTAAAACCAGTATTTAACTGTACAGGTAAGGAATAAAACACTCTGCGCTGTGCTGTTGCAGGAAAATAATCAACGACGGTGTGGTGTGATGAAGTGGAGTCACTGTAACCACCCTGAAGTTGCGTTGATTATTTTCCAGTAACACCTTGAAGTGTTTTATTCCTCTTATACCACAGCAATTTGTCGTCAGTTTGAATTTTGCATTTATTTAACAAAGACATATCATGCTTTTTATCCGTTTATAGTTACATTCAACATAGTGGAACATTATTTAATTGAGTTAGCTCTCCATCCCTAATATATCTGCATAAATTTGAATGTCCTGTAAATTTCATTTCAAATGGTAACACACATGTCTGAGTTTGTTCCCTGTTCACTACGTAGTGCACTATGTGGAGCGTAGCCATTTTGTAGTGTCCCAGTTCTCACTAGACGAATTATGTTCCCTGGATAGTACACTATGTAATTATTACCCATAATGCAACATAATTCTTGTGTACAACAAGTGTATACTGCTTCCGCACAATGCATATTATTTGTGATGTTGACATTTCATGTTACAAATTTCAGCTGATATGCAGCTTCAGGCTCGTGTAATGGTTTCTAATAAGTTAATTGATTACTTTTAGCTCAATTTAACATAATACCTTCATAATAGCAGATGACTAGCTAGATTTTGTCAGTAATAACTTCAAATAATTTCAGAATTTAGGTGATAATTATCATGTCAGTGTAGAATTTAGGAACGCACATACAGTGTTCAGTTTACTGCATATATTTTGTGTTCGATATTATATATATATATATATATATTAAGTTTGGAGTTTGAGGTACGTTTGTGTGCGGTGAGTGACAATCATGTTACGTTTTTACTTTTCAAGCTACTTGTTTTATTTCAGCGTTCTTGTCAGAAGAGATGCTGAGCTTATTGACTAGGATGTTTATCTGTTTTTATAGATTAGCAATTCATTAATTTCTAAAAAAAAAATTATAGCAAAACTATAATGAAACTTTAATCAATATTTTGACCAGAAACCTATTTTAATTCTCAAAGCTGTAATATTCATGTAACATAAAACTGCCAATGTTCTCTCTCTATATATAAATATATACATTTATATCTTATATATGAGGTAAAAATGAAAACATTTCAATGTTGAGTATGAGAATTTCTTTACATTTTTGCATCCTTGCTCAAAAGTGTTACCTTTCTGACCTGAGCTTTTATTGTTATTTTTATTTTAAGAGGCAGAATTTTCTGTATATGATGTCCACCTCCATTTTTGTCATTGGCGATACTGATTCTATATCCTGATAAAGCTGAAACTTGAATATTTAAAACCTTTTCTTACAGCTCATGAAGACAGTATTGGCTTTTATAGCTTCATACAGGTACCATTATTAGAAAAAAAAAACCTATTACACAAAAGTTGTATTATTTATAATCAGCATTCAGAATTTTTTTTCCAAATGGGTATGTATGTGCCAATGTAAACAGTTTGCTTATTTTAAGCTAGTAGTTAATTTAAGTGTCTCGCAGCATAAAGTTTATGCATAAAACATGAGCACATTTATTTTACCTCATAACTGTTGTGTTATTCTTGATTATATACCGTTTAAAATGAATTTCTGCTGAATCGATAGATTGGAGAAGTGTCATGATGTTCTGTAAGTGGGCGTGGCTAGAAAAAGTGCACTGTGTTGTATTGTGTAATGATGAATTTCATTCATTCATTCATTCATTCATTCATTCAGCTAAACTCTCCTGCTGGGTCAGGGAAAAAGTTTTAATATTCATTTTAATCATTTTTTTACCCAAAGGGCTCTTTATCTCACAATTAAATAGTTAATTTGTTTCTGTTTTTTGCATTCAAGGAGCTAGAATTTCTTATTCCAATTTTGAAGGAAATCATTTCATTAAGCAGCATAATGGATTGTTAAATGATTGTGTAGTTAAAGGTTTTATCGAGATTTACACCAAAAATACCAATTTTACTTTTTATTTCAACAAGCTGTTCAAGACTTTCGTAATTTCAAGCATTCTGCTTTTACAACTTCCTGACTAGTTCAGATGTAATTCACACGACAAACTCAAGCTTCATGCTTGAAAATATTACATTTTCAGGCCAAGAATAATTCTCTGTAACATTTTTAAAAAGCAGACATCATCATTTGGAACATAAATAATACATTTCAGTCAGTGTATAACTTCTGTTCTTGGATGTTTTTAAAGGAACATTTTCTTGCTAAGAATATAGATCTCTAAAGTATTTCTTATTTATAATCCAGATGCCAACTAGACTTTTTCTTTCTGTTTAAAAAAGAAATGAAAAAGAATCACATGCAAGAGCTTGAAAGCATAATTCCCAAACATTTTTATTTATTCAAAAGTGTTCTGGATATATATTCAGTTCAATATCTGAAAAGTGTCTGAAATGTACATTACAATGAAATTTGAGAATTGTAAATTCAACAGGATTTTTAAGTTTATTATTTGATTTCTGTGAATTTTATAATAATTCAGCTTCAAATGTTTCATTGGGGTTAAAAAAAAAAAAAAAAGCCGAACTGATTGACAGATTTTCAGTAGCGTGGAATAAAAATTCTTCACAAGGCAAATGTTTGAATAGAGTATGTAATGTATAACTTTTGTGCACTGAAATAACTCATAATAAGAGGCAGTTAAAAATAAAATTCTGACTGGTTTCACCTCCTACAGCCTCAGAAGCACTTTGCTTGCACAGATGGTGAAAGACTTTTTTATATACACTAAAAGAAAAAAAGGGCTACAGTAACTCAGGTGACATTTTTCCAATCTTCAGCTGTCCAGTTTGGATGAGTCCGTACCTATGTAGCCTCAGATTCCTATTCCTGGCTGACAGGAGTGGAACCCAATGTGGTCTTCTGCTGCTGTAGCCTATCTTCTTCAAGGTTTGACGTGTTGAGATGCTTTTCTGCTCACCATGGTTGTAAAGAGTGCTTATTTGAGTTACTGTAGCCTTCCTGTTTGCTCGAACCAGTCCAGCCATTCTCCTCTGACCCTCTCTCATCAGCAAAGTCTTTCGATGTTTTTTGTTTTTCTCACCATTCTGTGTAATCTCTAGATCCCTGGAGATCTGCAGTTTCTGAATTCCTCAAACCAGCTCATCTGACACCAACAACCATGCAACGATCATATTTCCACGAATTTCTTCGTGAATTTCACGTTTTCTCAACGCTACAGATTGTAAAGGTCAAAGCTGATGGATCTGTAGCTCTGTTCAGGACCAACTTCTTCTGTGGCCCACAGATCAAACGTCTTTTTGTGTCTGGCCAAAACAGGAGCTGGGATGAGCTTGAGAACAGCGAGGGCTTTCTGTTTAAAGATGGGTGTCCTTAAGGTGAACAACACGAAGATCTGGATGCCCTTTAGAACAGAGAAGAACACAGATATAACAGGTTTATTTCAATAAGTTTAAAAGAGCTGATCGTTTATTAGATTGGAATTAGATGATATATTTTCTTTTTTTTATATTGCACAAATATTGTGAGAAATGTGGTGGTTGTGAAAACCTAGTCTGAAAAACGTTCATGTCCGACGTTTCTCTCCTGAGTTTGTGTAGATTTGCGTAAAAGGAGACTCACTAACATGACCCTCGATGAGTTAAACGGATTACACTGTCGACTTTTAAGTTTAAAAGCTGAAGCATTTTTCCATATTTTATACATATTTTTATGTTTACTTTAGACACCCCCAATTTATTCACAAAATATTGTGAAAAACAGTTTTTTGTATTAAGCCATCTAAAACAAATCCATAACTTAAAACAAAGTAATGGCACCCTATAAAAGGAGGAAGAGTTAGTGCGTGGCGTTGGCTGAGCTGCATTACTGGAAGCTTTATGCACTTAGAAGGCTCTCTTTTACCATTCAGTCATCATTTTTGGTCATTTTTAGCTCTCTTTGCCTTTTATGGAGATTGGTGGGTGTGGCTAAGTGTAGATTTTTGCAACTTTTGTAAATAAAAATAAGACTATTAGGCCTTGTTTAATCAGTCTGTTAGTGTAGTAATGTGTTAATGTTTTTGTTGGCCAGACTGATTAAACAAGGCCTAATAATCTTATTTTTACTACACTGCAAAGGTAGCAAAATGAAATAACTTTGCTATGAGCAAAAGCGCAAACCTGCGTGGTGTTACAGAGGCAGAAGGCGTAGCTGAGGATGGTTTGCATGTTGGGGTTTGTTTCCAGGAGCATGAAGTAGCCGATGACCCAGGACAGGCCGAGAACCACGGCCATGGAAACACAGCCGAGCATTTTACTCCGTAGAGGAGTGACCTGTGAACTATGGGAAAAAAAACTTATCTTAAAGCTAACTTTTTACCTGCAGATGAAAACTGAGCAACATTAGACTGAGAGTGAATATATTTGTGGTTATTGTTTCATATTGTTTCACACACACACACACACACACACACCTGTTGAGTTCGGGGTTGGTCTTGCAGGTGGCGTATGAGAAGTAAAAGAGTACTGCGATGTTAAAGAGGAGCATTACAGCGACAGGCAGCAGGAAACCCCACAGCATGGGCTTCATCCCATCAAATCTGTTATTCTGATCCACTGCAGCCAGCCAACAGCTACACACACACACACACACATGTATGTACAGGTGAGGTAGCACAGAGATACTAAATTGATTGCTGTTATATTATGATGCATAAAATCTACAGTTATAGAGCGCTGTAAATGGGAATTTTTTGCTCGTCCCATCACCAGTGTTTACTTTTTTCTCTCTCTTGAAGTTATTAAGAGAAAAAAGAAACAGTTTGTTACATTTGAAAAAAACTTTCTTTCCTAAAACTTTCTGACTTGCAGAAAACTTTACTAAAGCAACAATTAGATGTTTTTCTTTTTTTTTTTAAATCAGTTGATTATTCAACTTAGATTATGGAGAGCTTTGGCCAGACAAATCCCTGTTAATGATCTGTAACTATAGCAACACTACAGTTGCCCTACTGTGAATTTCACACACGTACAGTCTCTTCTAGTCTTAATAAAGCAGGAATTTAAGCACAGTATCACTCACAGCGCCTCCTGTCTGTAGTTTAAGGGGTTATTGATCCGGTACGTGATTCCTAAAGAGATTCCAACCACCACTGCAGGAAGACCTGGAGATGGAGATGGAGAATTTAAAACACTACACTGTAAAGTCCAAGTCCTTCTAAAGACAATCTTAAGCAATGAGCTTTACGCTTGAAACCTCTTAACTTTTAGATCTGTTTGAATATTTATTTCAAGCAATATGAGCACACTTATATTAGTAAGAATGACAGATTCTTGTCTCTCACCCCAACCCACTACGATGGATAAGACACTGAAGTACTGTGGCGGCCCTGAGATGGTGTTTTTGATCAGGAGGAAGATGTGTGTGGCGTACAGCGTGCTCCAGGTGAACGCTGCTAACAGGAAGTAATGGAGGAGAACGGTAAACGCTGTACACGGCCCATAGTCAGGATCTTGACGGAAATCAGACAGAGGAATGATATTCTCTTCTGAAACAACAGAGCTGGAGCTGAGGGTCGAGTTTTTAATGCCAAAGATGAAGATGAGGTAGACGATGGTCATACACACACAGATGCTGACCATCAGGACCGTAGGACTGGATTTTCTCAAATTTCTGCACACAGAAAGGCCAGTTTCAACATTTTTAAGTCAAAATTGCGAAAAAAAAAAACAAAAACTGCGCTAGGGGTTGAGGACAAAAACAGCTTAATATTTTTTGCACTTTCTTGTAGGTGCTAGAAAGTATGGAATGATTGAATCTGGAATGATTTGCGAAGATGTTTTGAGCTCTCCAATATTAACTGACACCACCTGGTAGCCCCGCCCCCTTCCTCCAGCTTCCATGCTCTTGCGACTTGCAGGCTTGAGGGATTTATAAAAATGGTGACTCGCAAGCAGGGAAGAATTAATATCGCACAAGCCTACCATCATGCCTTCATTCCACTCCACTCACCTGGTCAGGATCTGGAATATCATTGTGATGGTCAAACCCATGACAGACAGAGCACAGCCGATTATACTGATCGTGCCTAAAGCCTCGATTAATTCAGGGTTTGAGCGGAAACTCTGCAAAGAACCACACACTTTACACAACTACTATGAACATATAATAATGTCATACTGATTCAATTTAATTTCACCTAAATGTATGCAAAGTATCATAACATACACTTCAGTGTCTCTAACAGGTATATTAAGATTTTGGGATACAAGACCTTGGTTTATAATTCTAAACTCATACACTGTGCATTTTACAGGATAGTATCACATGTCTGATATTTTAATTCATTAAGTAGTGCTAATTATATGCTAGCATTCTAATCTCACCATCAACATAGCAAAGTTGGCTAAGTTTGCGGTGCCTTCACATTTGCAGGTTCGATGAGCAGAACGCAAGACTTTTTTGCAGCCTTCTGTACTCCAGTCTTGCTTGTTGTAGTTCCAAAACACACAGGCGAAATCATAGAGGCGCATAGAAGACACATTCTGCAAAACACACATCACCATGCAGTTTGGTAGGGCTGAGGACCACGGCACATGTGTAACACGCTCCAAAAGCTTCTCCAAATGTACACATGCAGCTATGACATCACTACATCCAAACACAAGCTCTGTCCTGTCTATCAACTAGCTTTGATCATTTTTCTAATTCTGAATTAGTAGATGAGATGTCTCATACCTGGTGCCTCACAGTGAACTGAACAAAATCAAGGACATTTTCTTTTCCCAGGTGTCCAGTGATCACTCTTCTCTTGATGTTCAGTGAAGGTTGGAAGACCTGGGATCTGAAGAACTGATCGTTATTGTATAGCACAAAGCCAATAGTGGTGCCTTCGCTCACTGTCGTTGTAGCTGGGATAGCTGAAAGAGGGACAGGGGAGAGAATAGTAATGAAAAATACAGTTGTTGTCACTGTTCCTCTTTCGGCTGCTCCCGTTAGGGGTCGCCACAGCGGATCGTTGGTCCGCGTATTTTGATTTGGCACAGTTTTTACGCCGGATGCCCTTCCTGACACAATCCTCCCCAAATTTATCCGGGCTTGGGACCGGCACTGAGAGTGCACTGTTGCATGCAACCCCAGTGGCTGGGGTCGGTTCCTTTGCCGGGAATCAAACCCAGGGCGCTGCGGTGAGAAACTAGTCCTCCAGGGACCCAGTAATGAAAAATACTAATTAAAATACTAATTACTAAAATTTCATTATTCTCTATTCTTTTCACTTCATCACTTTTGAATTGCATGTTTCTGAGTTCAGGGAAGTTTTAATATTAAACACAGTTTTGAGAAATTATTGTACTGTCATACAATTGCGTAGACACAGCCTTACATTAAAGCAGTATTAGATGTGACAAAGCCGATTAAAACCTGAAAAGTTTCACGTAATTTTAATAGCCTGGATCAGCCTCTGTGAGCTGGCACGCACCGCTGATCCGAGGCTAAACTGGCTGAGTGGGATTGGATAGTGATGTGCAACCCGCGGCTCTTAGAGTCCGAGTGCATTAATGTGCACTGCGAGATTAAAAAGTCTTGCATGCACTTATACACTTCATACAAAGTGATATCAAAGTGTTAACTGTCTATTAAAGCAAAACACTTTTCCCAGCATTGTCTTGTGCACAGTTAACTTCATGGCCTTATCGTGATCAGGGTCACGGTAAATCCGGAGCCTATTCCGGGAACACTGGGCGTGTCTTCCAGTTCTGTAAAATACGGTACCTTCTTTAAGCTTGACGTTCATCTGGACATCAATGGGGAACTGGGCACTAGGAATAGCCAAGGTGTCATTAATCTTTATTCTGTTGGCTGACAAGGTTTCCGAAGGATCTCCAGAAGGTACGTTTGGTTGGTTTCCATTGTTTAAAGCTGTAGAGAGTATTTAATATAAAAAAGAATATAAAAAAAAGAATGAAATGATTTGTATGGATCTTCATACAGAAGGTTCAGTTCTGTTATTCTATAAATATGAATTATGGAGTGCTGAAGATTTTTGCATGCAGTTATAGAATAAAATTTGAGTAAAATTCTGTTGCATTTCTATAACATTTAAGCTCCTTGCATAGACTGCACCAAGCGATCAGACAGAACAAGAATAAAATTTGCTTTGGCAAAAATCCACAATGAAAAAAAAAACAATTTGCTTTCATACTGGAGCAAATTTTTTAGAAATAATTTTATTTATTAAAGAACAGCACATCATACTTTTTTTTAAATAAACCTGGTTTATAGTTTCATTGCAGAGCATTCCTATGGTAATGTATTACAACGAGTGCATTAATATAAACCTGTGATTTGCAGCTGCACTTGTAATTTGTCAGAGCCGCTGTTCTAGAAAATTAATCAACACTTTCTGACCAATCAGAATCACACAATGCTTCTTTACTATGTTTGGTAAATATTAAACTATGTACATACTAACAGCTAATGTAAAAAAAAATCATGGCAGAAAAATGGTTTGGATCAATAAGTGACTTTACTCCAGCATTAATCTGCACTTCAGGTTGCGTATCCCGATAGAGAGTTGAGCGCTTTTACTGAAACATATGTGAAAAGAGCGAGAGAGAGAGAGAGAGAGAGAGAGAGAGAGAGAGAGAGAGAGGGACGAGATGTTCTCTAGCCACACAAACCTGAAAAAACAGTCATTTGGATTTCTGAACTTTGGGACACTTTGAATGACTGTATGGCGATGTTCGGCTGTACGAGCCGTGATCCTTCATCACGCTGCGTCAGGGAAAACCTCTGCAACGTTTGGGTGAGACTGGAAAGATAATGAATAAACACACACACACAGATGGTTTAACAATACACTGACCTCATTTCCTACAGCTCAGGTTACAGGGTTACACTTTCTGAGAACGTTAGGATGTGTATTTATGATATCATGCCCTGTTCCTGTCAGCTTCCCTTTGTTTAAATGCGCCACGTTGTGCTTTACTTTTTTTAATCCATTTATATTTATAATTAATGTTGTGTAACATCCAAAAAACAAGTCAGTTCCTGTTCTCACTTACACTATAGCAGTTGTTCTCTCACTAGCCTGTCTTCGGTTTTTCTCCCTTTTGAAGTTAATAAGAAAAAAATGCAGCTTGTCACGTTAACGAGAAACCGCAATGCGTAAACTCCTCTGTCCTGAAGATGTCTGAAATCTTACAGCTTTATCTCTGAGTGTTGCGAAGAGCTGACGCATTCCATACATGCTCAGTAAACTTCTCCTTAATATTCAGAAACCACGGATACCAATGATTTCGCACGTATGTTCAAGAGTAACTCTAGGACGCCATGAGATATTCCATCATAACCTAACGTAATATAACAGCCAGTCAAGACAGCTAACCAGGTCAAGCTAACTTTAGATATTCAGGTCAGTAAAGAATGAATTAATTCAGTACTTGGTGATGGAATCAGTAGTGACGTCGTAGAACTGCTTCATGCTAGCGTTAAGAAGCTGGCTGACTGTGGTGACCGCTGCAAGGTGGACATCCTGACGGAAAATGAAAAAAGATAAGATTTGTATCAATTTGAAACATAGAAAATTAGAGCCTTTTCTGTTGCAAGTCACATGTTCAGCAGGAAGTTGCATCATCAGAATTTCCTGACGAACATGGGAAGAAGAAAATAAGCTCTTTCATTGTATTGTAAAAATAAATTAGATTAGATCCTTAATCCTTAGTGTCCTCATTACATTCGTGTGGATGCTAGTTAAAGACATTTTGTGTATTTGCTTATATATGTCACATATTTAAGAGCAACTTGCACCAAAGAACCCCTGCAAAGATCTTTTTTTTTTTTTGAATGGTTAAAAGCATGTTTTCTTCGCATCTTTACATAGACTAAATAGCACCATAATCATGGATTCACCCAAACTTTTAAAGAACTCAGTTAGAAGGATTTAGCAATAGCAAAAGCTAGCGTAAACATGACATTTATGAGCATATCTAAACATCATTTTGTGCGACATTGAAGTGGAAAGAAATGAAACGTACCTGACTGCTGTCTTTGTTTGTGAGCAGACTGTTGGCTATCTTTGCAGCAGTGCTGATGTTTTGCGTGGTTAGCTTGTCTGGTTTGGATGTGAGGATTTGGGTGTTGGAGGCCAACTTCTGCCTGGCTCCAGGATCGGCATTTGAAAGCTAAAAAAAAAAAAAATCATCCAAATGTTATAGACCCCATCAAATCTACAGCCAGTAGACAATTGCAGTTCCAATTCAAAAAAACACACAAAAAAACTTATTATTATTTTATTTTATTATGCAAACGTATAATAAAAGCTGTAATTTACTTACATCATTATCGATGGTATTAAGGGTCAGGCCACAGTTCAGCATTCGAGGTGTATCAAAAGTGCGAGTTTCATTCCGGCACCAAGCTGTAGCCCTTGGAAATCCAGCTACGTGGTCCAAACACAGAAAAAAAAAAATCTGTAAATCTGAAATGTTTCAGCTAAAAAATTTTAATAAAGTTGTTGATGCTAATAATAATAATAATAATAGTAATAATAATAATAGCTGTTAAGGGGCTGTTAATGAGCAATTAAGGGGCCAAGCACTTTCTAACTTTCGTCTAATAGAGGAATACCTGAAGCTATTTGACCATCAGCACTTGTTCCCAAAGAGAGATACTAAATTTTAATGCCAATACATCAAGTATGTTATTAGCCTCACTTTTTGTTTTGCGACTTTTCCATCAAACTTGTCCTCACATTATGGATGAACTTTATTAAATATAAAAAATCAGCCCAATACATTTTGTCCAGCATGGACCGACAATGCAGTGGTTCAAATTTCACAAATTTCAACTGAATTATTGTGGCCACTAGAGTTGATTGAGACAAAACGTATTTGAATCCTTTAGATCCAAAGCTTTCCATTGTGTTAAGGTAAAAATCTTTATAACTTCTTTATATTCTATATTTACTTTTATGCCTTTTTAAAATTACTGGTTTGTACATCAAATGGAAAGGTTTTGTCTACTCTTGAGATTTAAAATTTTTAAAAATTAGGTAATAAAAGCAAAACATCTATCGGATACCCAAACTTTCTGTTAAGGCAATAAACATTTTTAAAATAATAAACACTTAAAATAAATAAAAACTCAACATTTTCCAAATAACCTGTTTTTTTTTTTTTTTTTAATTCCTTGACCACTGAGATACTTTACCATTAGTTTGCTCTGGAGTACACTGCTGTTGTGAATAACCCGCTTGTCCAATAATTGTCTTTGGAAATGTGAAGCTATTAACAGTTGCTTCAAGACAGACGTTTGCTGTAAGTAAAGACAAACTGTAACATACAGCATGGCACAAAGGTCTTCATTAATCAAAAACAAAAGAATAGAAATATATTTATCCACTAAAAAGCCATTATCATTATTATTATTCACTAATATAAGTAAAACTTTCTTTTTTGTTTGACTGAAATCAGAAAACAATCAGGATAACGCAACACATGATACACAACAGCACATGTATAAAGTCAATATGTATCCGGTGTCATTTGGAAAGATTTTATCTTCATGAAGGAATTTCTTGACAAAGCATTAAAACAGTTCAAGGTCAAGAATTTTGCACCAGTTTTAATGGAATTAAAAATTGTTTTATTCCTCTTATACCACAGCAATTTGGAAACAATTAAAAAATTTTGTTAACTAAAGAACAACACATTGTAATTTGTATCTGTTTATAGTTACATTTAATGTTGTGGAACTCTTCTGAAACAAGTTAGTTCCTATTACCACTTATTTTACCTTATAGCAGCTACAAAAAGTTCACTAAAGAGAACGAGAAGACTTGTGTAACACTTCAGGTTACCTCTAACAGTTACAAAGCGCTGATACTGGAGACTCCTTCCATATATAAATCTTCACCGTATCAAAAAGTATGCGTTTTTCTTTGTGAAATAACAACATGTTTTTTATTATTAGACTTATTAGAGTCGAGAATTCAACAGCACCTTTGGTAAAAATTTAACGAAATATTTTTTTAATAATGTTAGCATTAACAACACATAGCAAACGGAAACCCTTCAATTAACCCTTCGATTAAAATCCATTTTATGATTGGGCTTTGACTGCAACAAGCTTAGAAATCAGTCCGGTCACTAAACCTCCAAATTTCATTTGCTTGAATGTGATGGTTATTGCATTTAATCTAAAAGCAGCAACTGATTTATGGTTCATTCCAATTCTTAGCAGTCCAGACCCATCACAAGCATACTCCTACGTAAAGCACTGCTGAATTTTTTTAAACACTAGGTTCAGGATCCCAAACAATACATGAGCCTATAATTTTGTGTAGTTGTTATGCTTAATTAAAAATATTCAACTTTGGCACCTGCGAGTTCCAGTGCAATAAAATTATGTGGGAAAGGACGTACATAACTCGCAGAATTTTCCAGTGAAATCATCAGGACAGAGGCAGAACCCATTCGTTTCACGACCACCATGCTGACACTGCAGGGTCGTCGACGTGGCGTTCGTCACCATGGTGTTCGTCACCATGGTGTTCGTCACCATGGTGGTTGTTGCTGTGCTGCTGTTCGTGGCATTTGATGGCACGGTGTTGGGCAATGTGGTGTTCCCACTCACTGCCATCACTGCATTTACACAAGACAAGAATGAACATGCCACTTTTGGTTCAGTCAAATGTTTGGCCAGTGCACTTCCACGTTCCGGCCTATAAAATAATTCCGTTTCTATCACCATTAAAGACGTCGTATGATTTTATAAAAAGGTGGTAGATTGGTTTGTTGAGTTATTGATCTTTAATCACATTCATGCTGGTGTAATTTTACGTCATTACTAATGTATTGATTATGTACACGTTTACTTAACAACATTTACTTAGTTGCCAGTTATGTTTTCATTTGGGTCATAAAAAGAAGATATTTTGAGGTCTGTTCACTAGTGAAAACATTCAGACAATTCCAGTAATGACGGATTTTATTTATTGTTTTTCATTTCAATTACTCATCCCTGTGTGTTCTTCAGTAACACTTTACCTCATTAACCATAACCTCAATTACTATATCATTTTTATCTTTAGGCTCAGCTGCCCTGACACAGTTTATACCCAAAATCATAAAATGTCACTATGGCTGAATTCTGGCAGAGAAGACAAAAAAAATGGGTTTTGGCCAAAATATGGTTGAGGTGTTACACCTACTTTGACAACAATCTTAACAAGCTATGAATATTTTTCACCAAAATGACATGGAAATGTTTTTATTTACTGTCTAACCTTGCCTTGCTCTAACCTCGTGTCTGTTTGAAGGCACCGGTTTAACAAATGCAGTCTCATGTGCCTACAAATGCCTAAATCTTCCCCAGTGAATGTCACACTTTGATCAAGCTGTTGGATTTCAGAACTATATATAAGAGAAAATGTAAACATTTCACTGTGTGAAGGGTTTTTCACAAGCCGCCACATGTATCATTAATGTGGCACTTTTTGGCATGATTTTGTAAAGATTGTCTGCTTCACTGCATCTCTACATTCGGAAATTAAGCTTCAATTCTACAGCAAGTCTGCAAGAAAGAAAGTAGCAGAAATTGGTGGTGTCTCAGGTGAGTGGACGTAGCTAATACAGTTGGTTTGTTTTGCTAATCTGAGAACAAATCTACGAAGCCTAGCACGTAACACGTCAATCCGACAAAACAACAATTTTGCACTTCAGCTAGTCCTGCACTTCAGCTAGGTCTGTAGCAAATCTCTTCTGGACACTTACAGGTGGTTCAGGTGTAGGAAAGGGGTGGGGTTAGCAGACATAAATGAAATTCAACTGAATTAAAATGCCATTGAAGTTTGCATGAATTCAGGTTGCGTCTTCACATGCTGAATCTTTTGCTGTCAGTTCCGGTTAACCAAACCAAGGTCTTCATCAAAGCCAGATAAACACTAACTACTAACCCAAATTTACACATTCCTGCTCTAACAAGATGATGTGTGTCAACAAAATGGAAAAAGTCCAGCTCTAGGCAAATGAGTCTCAACTTTGCATATGGACGCTGTTCATGGGAAATGTTGGTTACATGCAACACAAACCACACACTAAAGCCTGAAAATGTCAGCATTGTTTTGAATGTTTTTCACCTGACCCCTGTAGTATACATTGCATTCAGTAGCCTGAGTGTAAGCGATTCTCAGCAAGATAAGAAACTTTTCCCAAACTTTTCCAACACTGCTCGAAACAAACCTGGTGTGAAAGCTGGTGTGAGAGCTTGAGCTGAAGTTAAAGTTCATTTATTTTCTAAATTGAATAGATTTTAATTTTATTTCTTACGCTGTAGTGTCTATAAAGAACAAACTGATCTAAACAAATGGACAGTTTTCTCTTAGGACATGGTACCATGTAAAACCATACTACGATGCATTGCATAAGTATTCACCCCCCTTGGACTATTCCATATTTTTTGGTATTACAACATGGATCTTAAATGGACTTCATTGGGATTATATGTCATGAATCTTCACATAATACTGAAGTGAAGTGGAATATTAGTCTACAAAATTATTTATAAAATAAAAAGTATAAAAGTAGCGATTGCATAAGTATTCACCCCCTTTGCTCCGAAACCCCTAAATTAGTTCTGATGTAACCAGTTTCCATCAGAAGTTACATCATGTGTTGAATGGAGTTGAGCTGTGTGCGATTAAAATGTTACATGATCGCAATATAAATACACCTGTTCATGGAAGAACCCAGAGTTTATTAGAGAACACATCTAAACAAACAGCATCATGAGAACAAAAGAGTGATGAAAAAAACAAGTCCGGGACAAAGTTCTGGAAAAGAATCAGTCAGGGTTTGGTTATAAAACAATATCCTAAAACTTTGAATATCTCTTGAAGAACCATTAAGCATCTATTTTTTGTGTAAATCTTTATGATCCCATATAATCCAGTTAAGTCCATTTTAGTTTCAGGTTGTTACACTACAAAATGTGGAAATGTTCAAGGGGGTGAATACTTGTGCAAGGCACTGTATATAAGACTCGATTGGTATACAAAATAACTAAACTGGAAGGAAAACGATTTTCAAAGAAAGTACTATTTGGAGTTTTTATACAAAAAAATACAAAGCAGTATATAGTATAAAAGTTTTAAATAATATGGACCATGTCTTTTGTGTTGTCTTTTAGGTTTAATAACTTGCTGGTATTTTGATTTTTTTTTTCCAGTGTACTTTCATAATTAATCATGTGGTATTACAGGGAAATTCAGTGTTAACGGGTTGATGACCTGACGCATATGTACCCACTTTGTTTTTTCCAGTCTTTTTATGTATTGGTTATATCTCTTTTATTAGAACAGTCAAAATATCATGTGATGTAATGGTCCAACCATTAGTGCAATTCTGAGAACTTGCTCTAAATCCTTTTATATATATTTTTTTTGTCATATTTGGCATAATTTCAAAAGCATTTGCACTTGTAATTCTTTGATAACATACTAGAGAAATTTGTACAGACGAAATCTCATCTGGTGCGACCATCAAGAAAACATCATTTTGAAAGTGGCAAGACATCCCAGATCGCAAGGATTCTTGAAAACATCTAGACTTTGTTTGTTTGTAAGACTTTGTCAAATTTGGAAAAGTTTTTATATATGACTGTCATGTGGTATGACCTCAAGAAAACAATGAAAATTAAATTGTATCAGTAAACCTATATAGGTATATAAGTATTGGCCAATAGAAATAGGCTTAATAATCTTGTTTAAAATATAAACAGAGAAATATTAGTTGAATTTGCCTATATGCAAGATATTTTTATTTGCTAAGATATCATTTTTGGAGTGCATAGTTGCACAAATATATAATTATTATTATACAAATATATGTGTAGATCACATTCCAAATGTTACTTCCTGCCTTCTAACACAGCATCATATGGTTTGAGAAGGAACAAGCTACTTTTTTAGGTCCTTCTAAGCCTAAATTATGACTCCATGGTGTCAGATGTGATTACATTGTGAGGCTGTTATAAATAAAGAATAAGACTTACCTGAAGCAAGAAATAAGAAGCAGAGGTCCATCACGTTAGACAGCTGTAAGTGGAATCCAGTACTGAGTTAGAAATCCGTTGTCTATATAACAATAACATCTTTGCGACTGTAAGGTCATAGCTACAATTTGCATTGTATGCAAAATAGTATTTGTGTAAAAATAGCATGGAATTTTGTTTTCTTCTTTAGGCAGAGTAAATACTAGTGACTCTGGAATATTTTTGTAACTCAAGGGTTAAGTTTGTTAAGTTGTGGGTTCAAATGTTCACCCCGTATCCCTCGACTGCATGCACTGTATTCTGCCTCGCTTGTGAATAAGTTCGGAAACCTCTCATGAATTTTATTGTTTATTTAAAGAGGGTTCCATCTGTTTCTTTTTTTCTTGAGGTAAAAAAAAAATCATCAACCACCTTCTTCCATGACAAATTAAAAGAGAACGAAAATAATAATTCAGCCTTTTACTCAAAAAATATGTCAAGTATGAAATAAAACACTCAGTGTTGCGAAGAAAATAAATAATCACGGGCTGGTGTGATGAAGCAGAGTTACTGTCACCATCTCAAAGTTGATTATTTTCCAATTACAGCACGTGTTTTATTCCTCTTAGCACACACAGCAGTGAATACAAAGAACAACTCAGCATCATTTTTATCCATTTATAGTTACATTTAATGTTTCGCAAAACAAGTTAGTTCCTGTTATCACTTATGTTTTTAATTTATGGGCTTGAATGGGGCTAGAATAAACGAAAAGTTCTGCACTGATTCATTCAGAAGACTTTTGATATCTGATAGATAAGAAGATTTATTTGTTATTAACTTTCACCATTCATCTTTAACACCTGAACTAGTTAAAGGTACAAGTCAAGTCTTTATGATGTGTTTTTTCCTCCTTCTCTCACTGGACTGTGTAATTTGTATGTTTTCAGGTTGGAAATTAAACTTATTATTATTATTATTATTATTATTATTATTATTATTATGCAGCTCACACCATTTCCGCCAATTTGGAACCTGAAGAACAGGAAATAACATTACAAGCAAACCTCAGACAGCAATGTTCGAGTGGACCACGCTAGGGTTGGGTGATACGACCATGTAATTGGATATTAGCGACGAGTAAAGTGTAATTAAGCACTACAGAGGATTTTACATTTTTAAAACAGCTATCGAATTAGACTGTTACCCAAAATACTCATTTAAATTCGATTATCCTACAACTAATAAAAGTAATAATAGTTTTACCAAAACTTCTCTGCATTATGAAGCTGGAGATTCTGGCCTACATGTAAACTAATGAATAATTTCCTCATGAAGAAATCGTATATGAGAAAGAAAAGAAAGACAAAATGTAGGCTATATTATCAATGCATTTCAATGATAAAATGAAAATCTTTCAGCCGTGTACAATACGATCATGGCGCCCAATGTGGGGAGCGGGATGGCGTGACCTGACTAGACTTCTGGGTTTTGTAGTTTTTTTTAATAGTTAAAAACCAAGGAAGCTTCTAAATAGTGTTTTATATTCAGCCACAGCTTTTGAAATGTGTTCAGGATCTCAGTGTGATCAGTTGTCATGGTAGCGCCAATGGACATAGAACTACATTACCCATCAGCCCCAGCATGTCACACATCTCACTAATCACTCTCACCTGTGTCTCGTTATACCTTGTTAGCACCACTATTTAAGTTCTTGCTTTTCAGCGTCTCACCGTCAAGCTTCTGTTGTAATTGTTGTTCGTTGTCGTGTGCGCTTCAGTATCGCTGTATGTTTTTTGTCTCGTATCCATAGTTCATGTTTATGGTTCTTGTTTTCACCATTTTTGGTTGTTTTTTTGCACTTTACATAAATTATCTGCA
This sequence comes from Pangasianodon gigas, assembly GCA_022758105.1. Taxonomy (NCBI): domain Eukaryota; kingdom Metazoa; phylum Chordata; class Actinopteri; order Siluriformes; family Pangasiidae; genus Pangasianodon; species Pangasianodon gigas. The sequence continues at coordinate 17,077,649 of CM040478.1, read as the reverse complement.
CTTGCATCCGCCTCCACCTACAATTCCTGACATCAGTGAGAAACCCACGTAAGTTTCCACGACAATGCTGCTGCAAACAGACGTACACATGGAGCTGGTGGGTGAACGCAGTGTCACAGCTTATCAAGAATGAACCTTTTAACCTTTAAATTAACAAATTTTGTTATTTGTTTGTAGATATCGCCCAGCCGTACGCCACACTCTACAACTCAACACTGAAAATGGATTAAAAACAACAAATACAGGAACAGTAACATATTTAACAAACAAATCTCGCTTTGAAATGTTGTGGTCCTCTGTTTTTGTAGCCCATCTGCCTCAAGATTTGATGTGTTTTGCGTTCTGGGATGCTTTTCACCTCACCACGGTTGTATAGAGTGGTTATTTGAGTTACCATAGCCTTCCTGTCAGCTTGAACCAGTGTGGCCATTCTCCTCTGACCTCTTTCATCAACAAGACATTTCCACCTGCAGAACTCTCGCTCACTGGATGTTTTTGGTGTTTCATACCATTCTGTGTGAATTCCAGAGACTGCCATCCGTGAAAATCCCAAGAGATCAGCAGTTTCTGAAATCCAACTCAGCTATCGCCAACAACCATGCCACGGTCAGAGTCACACAGATCAGATTTTTTATGCGCATGTGGACAGCAAAAATCTTTGAAAGACAGGGGTTTAGCCCTGCTAGCATGCTAGCCTTCTAGCCATCCCTGAACATACAGTGGTTAATTCAGATTATACCTTCTTACCAATATATCATCCCACCCCTCATGTAACATTCATGTTTTAAACCAAAGTCATTTGTCATAGTACCTGAGCAGTTGAATTGGTTCATTGAGAGTTTACCAAAACACGCACGTGTGCTTGGTGAGTGGGCGCGAGTGTATCGTTATTAGAGTGAGTGTACTCGCTGATGAAAGTAGCGCAGCCGTGGCACTGACCCAATATGGGAACAGGGACAATCCACTTATACAACATTATCACGCATTAGTGATCTACACCTCCTGCCTCCCGTGTGTGTGTTTGTGCAGGGAGAGAGGAGGGGGAAGACGTAACTAATCATGGGTCAGCACCACTGGTATGAAAATCTCCATCATCTTCAGGTTTATTCTGGGAAAACAAGCTGAGCGCCGGGCTAATGGGTTGACATCATCCCAACGATAGCATGATGGCAGGAAGGGCACGTACGCCGAAACAGACACACACAGGTGCAACGAGGACACCTGTACTCAATTAACTCACTCTTTCACTCACATAAAACCCACGCACACTGAGATACACACCATACACTCCAAGCTCAATATACTTGACGTTATCCACATTATCCTGTTTAATCCATCCTCAGTAACCCATAAGCATGCGCTTCCATGACAACCAGCACAACATATATTGCATATATTGAGATTCTTACATATGTACAGGTTGATGACATACTCACCATCATGTTTATGGACTCACCACTCCATGTTACACACACACACACACACACACACGTATCATGGTACCTGCATGATGTAAGCCTCATTACAAGAGCTTAACAACAGCTGTATACAAACGGTGTGGGTACATTGCAGTCATTACAAGAACTTAATGCAGGCTGTATACTTTGAGTGTGTACATCTCTTAAAATCCATTATCCAGTCAAACACACACACACACACACACACACACATCAACCAGCAAAACCATAAAATGCTGTCTACACAAGGCTTGCACAGTTATTTGTGTCTTTGTCATACCACGTACAGCTATTTACTTCAGCGTGTGTACTTATGGGTGTGTGCGTGTGTATTTGTGCAAACACCATATATTCTGGACAATAAGTCTCTCCAGAGCGTAACACACACCCCTCTAATTTTTTTATGCATGTGGCGGTCTGGGAAAACCCTTCAGATATCGCTGTGGCTGAATTCTGGCAAAATGCCAAAAAAAAAAGATGCTAGAAACTGCTGAACTTCTGAGAAAACACCTTGTTGATGAGAGACGTCAGAGGAGAATGGCTGGACAGGAAGGCTACGGTAAGTCAAATAACCACTCTTTACAGCCGTGGTGAGCAGAACAGCAACTCAGAACACACAACACCTACATTGCAGATAAGGTAGGAAAATAACTCTTGGCCACTGCTGAAGATCGTGTTAATTATAAAGATTAATATGCAAGTTGTTCAGGGTGGATTTTTTTTGTGCTGTCTTTAGCTTAGGCTAATGCAAAAATGATTACCTGTACAATGTTTGGTTGTATAAATCTCAGAACCCACCGGAGATTCAATAACGTGTCTTATACTGTCTGAAATATTCGTTGTGTGTAAGCTCTTGTGTGAGAGTTTTTAGCTTTGTATGATTACGATAATCCTAGCGCAAATTTGTGATAAAAGTCACCGTCTGCCGTCACACTCTGCGTGATCCGTGTGTGTGTGTGTGTGTGTGTGTGTGTGTGGAAAGGCTTCACCTGACGTTTTTTTGTTCCCTTGCTGTTTGTTCAGTGATGCCTGTTCACACAGAGAACAGTGTGTGACGGCAGACGGCGACTTTTAACACAAATTTGCATTAGGATTATCACACTCATCCAAAGATGGAGCATAACTTTATCTAATCCACTCAAATGTCAATTCAAAGTCTTTCACCTAATGTCAGAAGCAGAGGAAGGGAATTTAGGTCTTTTGGTTCCTTCAGTACCAAACAATATTTTTGTGTGTATAGTGGGAGTAGAAATAATGAACCAGTGTTCATATATTTGCTTTGTTTTTTATGGTTCTTCTTTAGTTTGCTGTTTTTCATTTTTAATAGTTGTCAGTCCAATGTGATTTCAAGCCACAGGACAATTTGTGATTTTTTTTTTGTTATTTCCGGAGCTGAGAGTGCGAGTGTGGGTCTGAGAGATCTTTCCACAGATAAATCCTTCACATGTTGGTGGGCGGAGGCCAGTCAGATTGGTTTATGCACGGTGGATCATGACATGAGTCACGACAACAGTGGAAAATGGAAAAATGGAAGAAATACAACAGTGATGTAGCAACTAGAACATAATTACAACAACACAATGACTGAAGGTCACTTATTATAGCCCAGTAAACGAGTTCCTTCTCAAAGCGGGAAGTAACTAAATTGTTTTTAATTTGTTCATTATTCCAATGCACGTCAGGCAAATTAGAAATACACTTAAAAAAAGTATACGATTATTCAGTTGGGCATAATTACATGTGCGATTTATTTAAGTAAATTAAGTCTTTCGGACATTTTTTTTAAATTAGCAGTAGATCACCAACATCCCACAACAACATTAGCTAGTCAGCAAGCTGAAAACATTTATCCCCGAACAAAACTAGCTAGCTAATGTGTTTTCTTTTTAATGAATACAAATACAAAAAACGTAGCTAACATTAAATAAGCCATGGATATGAATGACCAGCACCAAGTGTTTGTGTGTTTTGTTTGTTCGACAGTATTGTGGAAAGTCTTATACCATGAAAACGAGATATTGTTTCGTATAATCATGATACCGTGACTCTTTAGACTGTCACAGTATCATAAGGAAGGAATAAAACCTTGCGGGTTTGCTGTTACAGGAAAATAGTCAACGATGGGATGCCGGTACTGTTGCTGATTATTTTTCCGATAACAGCGTATCTCTTATATGGCACCACAACATTTGTTCATTCATTAAAAAAAACATATCATACAGTACTTTTTATCCACTTATAGCTACACTTACATGTTGTGGGAACATCCATGAAGCAGGTTAGTTCCTGTTCTCGCTTATGTTATAGCAGCTTTAAACAAGACTTTCTCGTACCAGCTTCTTTTTATCCTCTGTGTTTTTTATTAAAAAAACGCAGCTTGTCACGTTACAGAGAAACTGCAAACGTAAAAACTCTGTCCTGCAAAACTAAAAAACTAAAAAACTTACAGCTTTACCTCTGACACTGGAGACTCCTTCCATAAATAAATGTCTCCTTAGAGAAAACTTCATATCAATCAATAACAACATTATATATATATATATAAAATCCATTTATGTTTCCTCCGTAAGAGAAACGATAAGGTATTAGAGCGTTAATATAAACCTGTGATGTGCAGCTGCACTACTGTCAGAGCTGCTCTTAAAGAAAATGAATCAACACCTTCCGACCAATCAGAGTCGAGAAATCAGCATGTAAACTGGTGTAAACTTCACTGTCATATTATTTTAATGTGACTTTTAACACAGTGATTGTACTCTCTGTGATGTATTTAGGTCAGAGGTCATTAGAGCCAGATTAGATCCAGTTATTACTGCTTAGGCTGAGGTCAGAGGTCATTATTAGAATCTGAATATTTTGGTACAGAAAAAAACTTCAGTAGCATGAAATTTGACTAAACATTATAAATATCAACATAAAAAAAAAAAAGCAGTCAGCATATAAACATGTAACCTCTAATTGCTGCCATGGTGACCCATAAGAGGTCAGAGGTCAGCAAAAATACACTCTTACAACCTCTCAGGTGTTGTAAACATGTCATTTGTCAATAACTGCAGCTGGGTGAGAGGTTAAAGCATGAAGGCCGTCTAGAGCGTCGATTTTTTTTTTCACCTATTTGCCCTTATCATGATCACACGCCACTAAACGCCAGGCTCCTCTGTCACACACTCATTCGCCCGCCAGGCCGTGACATTTAGCCCAATTCATTAACACACACAAACTTGCAGAGAGATGCAGGTGTATGTGTGCAACAAGATGAAGGCTGAGACAAGAAAGAGGATTGAACATGAATGTGTGTCAGGAGAGCAGGGGAATCCATTTGTATCCCAATGATATTATATTTACAAATCTGTATGTAGAGTAAAGGTAAAAGACATTTCAAACACAGGTAAAGTCCTTCACAACAAGTGCATGCTTCTGATAAATAACATAAAACGTTAATAAAACCTCCAGCTCACTATTACTACGTTCAGATATGATGATTAAAATACTTGTTTGGATGAACATCTCATGTTTGAAACACTGTTTTCCATTACTCATCCATTATAGGTTATGAAAAATGGATATTTTAGCTCATTTCACTCAAAGACAGTGCCTCGTGTTTTATCAAATGTTTTTTTTTTTTTTCAAGAACTCCTCCAACATGCATTTATTACTCGCAAAAATCAATCTCGCTATCTCATTGGAGAGTTTTATTGGTGTTAAAAAAGCTGCAGGCTGCGCATTGATCTCTGTTTCTGAGATTATAAGCCTCTTGTACCTAAGAAATGTACACCTCTTAAAACTTAAGACAACTTTTCACAAAAGAAAGTTTTTGATAGTGTGTTTATGGACAGAGCGGTGCAGCAGAGCAGCAATCAGACAGCAAAAATTGATACATGATGCTTTTGTAGACATAATACAATTTTATATACATGCTGTATATAGATATAGTACACTTTAGCCAGAAAGTATGACTATTTCACAGTTTGCTCTTATGCTAAAGGATCTGCCTTTTTATCTTTCAGTAAAGTTGTGTATAAATATACTAAAAAAAAAAAACTAAAAATACCAGCCAAATTTACAAAATTTTCTCACGTCAATGCCAAACAGCTGTAAATTACCAAGCGCCTTCACGTGACAGCTGATTTACATTTAGCCACGCCCACAAAACTCCATAAAAGGCTAAGCTCACAGTGAGCTGAAAGGAGTACAAGTACATACGAGTGCTCCTGTACTTCAGGTGGCACTATTAAAATTTCAGGAAGAAGACTACCCTTCCTCAAAGTCATGCATCTTGGTCTGGATCAGCTTGGGCACACCTCTTCTGTACTGACCAATCACAGACTTGGTTACCTAGCATGTTAATCCAGCTGCCAAGGTGATCAAAATCTTCATACGACATCCGTTTGCTCCAGTTACGTCATTTTATTTGTGAAAGCTAGCCTCATTGTCTTAATTTATGGATTTGTTTTGGATAGCTTTCATTCAAAAATAAACCTGTGCATACTTTCTTACGAAATAAAAGTTTACTTATTATTTATTTAAACTTGACAGCGTAATGCGTGTATAAAATCACAGTTACTCATTGACAATTATAAGATTTATATCCAATCAGTTGAGGTTCACTTTAGAGAGTCTCTGTGTATGTAAATTTCCAAGCCTGGAGCGAAATGTAAGACACAAACATTTTTTCCCAACTAACTAGATTTTTACGAATACCTCATTGTTCCTGCGAACAATTTACGAATAATTTTGCTCATCTTGGGACTGTCACTCACACAGTAACGTCATTTGGATGAGGTATGTTAAGTCCACATAAAGCTCATTCAATGTGTGTGTGACTGAGCGTTTGTCACATTTTCTCAGTTAATCGGTTAGCTAGCTTATGTATATGGATATATATATATATATATATATATATATATATATATATATATATATATATATATATGGATTCAAAAACACAACCACATTCCCATTCAACTTATAATGAACTCAATGACACACCCATATATTTCCATATATTACCTCAACACCATATTCTGTTATTTGCCATCTGCAGACAGACTTTATTCTGTTTCAGCCTAAAGAATAACACTTTTACAAATTCACTATCATATTCATGAATGTGTGTGTGTGTGTGTGTGTGAGTGTAGGACAAGCAGGAAAGCAGCATGAGACGATGAGACCCCGTGCACTTTGCTTGTTTGTTTGCTGGGATTTTCTGAGAACAGAACAGCGAGGTTGGAATATTACGAACAACAGGTCAGAACACTGGACCATCAAGCACGTCAAGCGCAGACCGCCGAGAAATACCCAATTGTCCAATTTAGCTTCTGAAAACACAAAATTGCAGGAGTCAGAGAGGTCTGTTGTGATTTTTTACAACCTGTAATTTAAACCCCCTCATTTCGGGTGAGCGCGGGACAGCAGGTTTTGGATGCTGAAGCAATTTACGCTTTAAAAAAAAATATATATCCCTCATGTATAAAAGCCTGGAACATTCTGTGGACAGATACTTTTAAACAACAGTGCAGTTTATTTACCTATAAATAAATAAATGGAGAGTTATCAATTGATATATTTTGATATTTGAAACATAAAGAAAGCTGAGATTGGACTGTTTTTACCCAGTTTTTTTCCCAATTTATTTGCAAATTCAACCTAATTATCTAATTCTCTGCTATAAACAAGCTACTACAAAAAGACAAAAAGCAACAGCACACTTTGATTTTAATCTTTTTTCTCAACTCTGTCATTTGGTTTTCATTTATGAGGAAGTGAATTTAAATTTCTGGCTTTTTTTTTAGGTTTTGAGAGAGATATTAACTGTTTAATATTTAATTATTAATGGAATAATTCTAGTTCAACAGTTACCTAGTTTGCTTGTGTCACAGCCTTCCATAAACTCTAATTCTCCAATTGTGTGCATTACCACTGTAGTTTCCTGTAGCTATAAATGACCCTCAGTTTTTAACTCGCAGTTCTCTATAGGATTATATAACAAGATTTAAGTAAACAATGAAGAAACCAACTCCACAGTAGGTGCAGATGCTTCAACGGCTTTGCAGAAGTGTCATAAAGAGGGTGTTAATACAACGGACTGGATGTAAAGCGCCTAAAAACCAAAGGAAGAAGGTGAAGAACTCACGTTGCTAGGTCTGGTTTTCCTTCGAGCCTTCACTAACAAGCAGGTTTTGTCTGCATTTATCTGTTTTGGACTGTACAAACTAATGTTTCTGTGAGCGATCTATGAATAAAATTGTTTCCTAACAGTACTAAATGTTTCGAAAGGATGTTCAGTATAAGCAGATTGTCAATAAAAGTCCGGGCATGAACACAGGACAGTCTTTATGATTACAGCAGCAGTTCACAGGTACAAATCTACAATATCCTGGTTAGATTAAACACTGAAGAAAGTGTTAGACTTGGACGTAAACTGTTTTTAGGAAGTATAAATCTTTCGAGTATCCATGAGGGACCATCCACAACAGCACAAGGTGAGTCAGAAGTGGAGCTCATTCCAGCAATTGACTAATTCTAACTACATAAATTAAGATGTTAGAGCAGGGCCAATGCTAGTGGTTAAATTGTTAATATATCGTGTTGGTGGATGTGTGAGTGAAGACTTTAAAGGGAATACAGAGGTCATGAAATGGCCTTATTTTGCCATTGTTGAAAACACAGAACAGTGGTCTGTTTGGTTTATTGTGTTCCAGTCTGTCTTTTTCCAACTGATGGCTTTCTTTCAGCCAGGAAAGCACAAAGCGTTAGGGGTCAAGCTGGGGCAATGATTTAGGGAAACAAAATGCTTCTTTGAAAGAAGAATAAGGTCTACGTTCAGCTGAGGATGCCAGACACATTTTGTTCACATTGGCTCATTTTTAGAGATGTAAAGCTACAAAGGTAATCATTTTTGTGCCTGTTAAACTCTCACCTCACGTTGCCTACGGTTAGCACGACTAACCTAAAGTTAGATAACAATGCTGTAACTTTTGTAGTTCGTTCTAATAAGTGATTTCTTTATTTCACGGGATGACTTCATTGGATGATTCTGACTCTTGAGGAATTAGAAGTTTATACAATTTTGTGTTATACCATTTCTTTTCTGTGGACAATATTACATATTTTGTAGTTCTGAATAGAGCAATAAATTAGTACAAAGATTCCTAACAATATACATACAAATATATGTGCAAAATATAACGTAACTGCAGAATACAAATCACCTAAATATGGCCTTTAAATAAAAGCACATATAAACACATGTAAGCATATAGGGTGGCATGGCGGTTCAGTGGGTTGTGTTGATACCCGACAGTTCCAGGGTCTCTGGTTCGATCCTGAGCTCAGGTTACTGTCTGTGTGTAGTTTCACAAGTTCTCCCTCCCAGAAACAAACTAGTAGTTGGATTGGCTATGCTAAATTGGCCCTAGGGTAGGTGTGTGGATTCCTGCCTCAATCTGAGTGTTTCTGGGAGAACATCTGGCTCCAGCAAACGGACCTGAAATCGAGGCACGTTATTGCGACAAGATAGAATTTCCCACGGGAATTTTTTCCACTGGAATTTTCCACTACATCTGCTGAGACAGCGCAGCAACCTGGAAAAGTCTGAAGTAAAACAAGTCACCTGCAACTGCGAGAAATATGTTTGTTCACATTTTGCTTTAAAGCTTTAGTTAAATCTTTCTTAAAGGAATCTTTCTAAATTATATTCCTGTAGACATTAGCTATGTAGACAACAACTTTCACAGGTTTGCTTCTTGTAATAGGCTTTATATGATCAATTAGTTTGTTTTGTTTTGTAGGAAAATTTTAAAGATTGTATTTACAGTGGATATTAAGTTACTTCATTTTGGGCTGCTTCAGCATTTTGAGAATAAAATCATGTATGTGTGTGTGTGTGTGTGAGAGAGAGAGAGAGAGAGAGAGAGAGAGAGAGAGAAGTAGTGTGTGAAAGTGGTACAGTCTAATACAGGGCTTAGCTGTTAGCTCTGACATGAAGCCAGATTCTCACAGAACAATTATTGTTTAAAAAAAACTGAAATGCTGAACTATAGATGTGCCTCTGTTTCTCATTAGCCAGTCCCCCTCACGTCTCCTCACTCACTTTCTCACTGCTCATTGTTTTCCACCCTCAAAACAGTTACAGTCTAACAGTTAGCCATAGCATTTTGGTTATTTTTTTAGGGTTTTTTTTTCCCCCGCTCTAATGTCCCACTCTAATGGCGTCACCTGCACGTGTGCGCGCACACATACATTCTCATTCTCTCTCTCACACGCACGCGCGCGCTCATCGCTTTTATTGTAGATTTAATCCACTTCTACTTGTTGTAGGATAATCTATGTTTGTTTATTTATTTATTTATTCTAGATATTACATAATGTAACTGTAAAAAAAATGTGTTGGAGAATTAGTTGGGGCCAGAAAATACTTGCTCGCGCCGCTGTGCGCGCGCACGTGCAGGTGACGTCACTGCCTGAATTAACGGCTCTAGCCTGCAGTTAAATCCCTCCATTTAACCACAAAACCTCTTCCTTCCGCCTTTTAAAAGTAAACAACGAATCTACTTCCTGATTATTTTGTACTTTTCTATTTCTATCAGACTCTTCCCTCATGAAATATTACATTATTTTGTCCGAATTTAGTGGAATTTCTAAAGAATCCACCGTTTTCCTGATTTTAGAGATCTGAGTGACTCCCATTACAGCCAATAGGATGCGTCGAATTTGATCACGTGACTCAGACGTCGCCAATTACGTCCAATTACAGGGCCACGCTTAATTGAAACGGTTTGTTTGTGAAAGTGCAGCAGAAAGTGCATGTAAAAAAGGTTTTTGCTTCTAAAATATAAAAGTGAAGCCCAAAAGTGAAGCGAGAGAGAGACAGAGAGAGAGAGAGAGAGAGAGAGGGAACAGAAAGAATCAGACATGAAGAAATGTGAGGACAGTGGGTGCTTTTTTCCTGGACAGTGAACTCCAGCTGGTGCAGTAAGTGATGAACTCTCATCATCCTGTTAGAAAAGGCACTTTTGGTACGTTTCACACACCTTTTAATAAGCTAAAATTGATTATTTATTGATCTGTCTCATTTTTAGGGACTTAAAGGCCACTGCATTCAGGGAAAGGCTTCAAATGGGGTGAGTCACGTGACTTTGTGTTTCATAACAGCAGTGCCAGAGTTTGCATACAGTGCTGTGATAGGTTTTTCTCCTAAAGCTTTCAACAGAATAGTGCAATGCCATTATTTGTGTGTGAAAGACTTGCTGCTTGTTTTCTGCTTCGCTATGATAAGAGCTGGATGTTGTGCAGGTGTAGACAGCACTACTGACCTGCCAGATTACTGTCTGTGTATGAAATATTAATAGTGTGGAAGAGTGTATGTGCAAATACTTTATATGGAAAAGCAGCGCTAGTAGGATCCAAATGTAATGAGGGCCACACTGGGGCAGAGTTCCACCAAGGTCAGGTCCTTCAGGCATATTGCCTAGATCCCGGATAAACCATTGAAAACGGGCTCCCAAGGAAACACACACACACACAAAACCCACAAAATGTAAATGCTGTAACGTGTAATCAAACTATAACTCCTTCTGATGTGATAGAGTTGTTTTAAAAACTCTGCAGACCCACTGCCATGCTTTACAGTCCATCTTCTCTTCTGTACGCCTGGTTTATGCGACATCTTAGCAGGCATGATTAAAAGATCCTAGTCGCCAGAGATCCTCTACATATGAGAAAAAGATCGCAAAAACGATTTTACAAAATAGGCAAATTAACAGAGGTTAGGTGTTGTGAATAATGCACAGGCAAGTTATTAAACACCACAGACATGTTCAGACATTTTATTTAGCATATCCATGGACAGTCCATTGTTAAAAGCCCTATACAAATATAAAGAGCTTCCCTGTTTGTCCCACTCCTGACGCTGTGTAAGGTACCTATAACTTTAGTCAACAGAAACACACAAAGATTTCCATTTTTCTTTGAACTTTTTCTTTCTCTTCTGACTTTTAACAAACAATTTGCAAATTAACAAACATGACATATAACAGACGTAATAAGAGAAACTAACTTGTCTCGTTGATGTTGCACAACATTAAATGTGACTATAAACGGATAAAAAGTACGCCGTGTCGTTCTTTAATAAGTGAAACTTTGTAATCATGGCATAAGAGGAATAAAACACGCTCGCTTTTAATTGGAAAAGAATCGACTTCAGCATGATAGGAGGAACTCTGCATTGATTATTTTCCTATTTTATATGCCTGAAGTGTTTTATACCTTAAAATGCAGGACAAGTCGTACGACAAAACAGAAGGTTATGCCAGGTTTGTGTAGCGTTTATGAGATTTATGAGGTAATAAGAAGAATGGTGCAACACCAGGACACTGCCGTCTCTCTGGTTTAAATCTCAGACAGGGCAGAATGAATACTGCCGTGAATCCGATCGTCCGTAGCCCTGCTCTTACGCTTCTGAATCTTCTGAATATGACACTTAACCCCAGCCGAGCATCGTCAGCACTCGGGCTGTAAGTCATCGGAGCCGTCGTTCTCAGCACGAGATCTGGTTCTGGCGCAATATCATCAGTCCCAGTGGGTCAAACAGCGGTCACAGGAGAGCACGCCTGGAAATCCTGCCGAGAGATCATCGATCGACGAATAAAAACAACAAAAAAAAAGATTAATGTCATTCTAGTCATAATAATAAAGTATTTATATAGCATCTTTGATGCATTAAAATGCAACTTAAAGTGCTTTATGAAGAAAAGGCAAATATAAATCGCATGTACAAGATTGGAGTAGAAGTTTTAAACGTGAATAATTAAAAAAAAAATTAATAATAATATAAAGTAGCTATAAACAAAGTAATTAACCCTTTCCAGTACAGTGTCCACACTCCTGAACTGTTCATTTAAGGCCGTTTTTTTAGAAATATATTAGACATAAACATGTTTTAACAAACATTATCATATATTTACTAGATTTGTTCAAAATAGGTATAAATATAAAAAAAAAATTTTCAGTAATTTTGCACTAAAAAGATTTAAAAATGTTCTGTAATATTTAGACCTGAAATATTCAGAAATAACTTCAGTTGCTTTTGTAACAGAAGTGTGTTTTTCAGACGTGTTGTTGGTTTTTTTTTTTATAATTTATGCACGAAAGGGTTAAGACAACATATTTACCATATTTAAATAAATAAAGAATTGCTCATAAGATTCAGCTGGTGGACATCTGGCTCTTTAGCTCAGAAAGGCGAGGAGGCTTGCGTCCACCGACACTTTCACAAAGTCAGCCAACGCAAATGGAAATTCTCGTGTATCGTCATAAATATTCAGAAGCCTGAACAGTCTCCACAGAGACTAAAACATACACTTTGTACAGAATGTTTTTTTGTTTTTTTTTCTTTTCCCCAAACCACTGTTTCCATCACGCTGGGTCAAATGTTTTGCAATTTTAAAACCAATTCACGAAAAGAAAACGTGCACGAAGCTGCGTCAACAACAGGCACGCAAAAAAATCCTCAAAATGACGTAGAAAAAAGTGATTAGAGAGAAAAGACTACAATACCCAGAGTGCTATGCTGTTTTTGCTTTTGTTGTGCGTACGAAAAAAAGAAAAGCCTAAACAAGAGCGTAATGGAGAGATTTTAGCGCTTGATGCGTTCGTTAATCAGAAAATTTTCGTAGTCGTGTTTTTTTTCCAAAAAAAACCTGTTTCACTCTTTTTCACATTGTGTCTTTATCAGTTTTCCATCTCAGCCAAGTGTAAAAA
>CM040478.1:17041924-17064332 GCA_022758105.1 Pangasianodon gigas | reverse complement strand
AGCATAAGGACTATTCTGCGGAATGTGCCTGTGGTTGGAGGGTTTCCTCGGAGAATCGGTTCAATATTACAACCTGCTAATTTGCAAAGAAAAGCAGGGGAGTCCATCAGCGTTGGTGTAGCAGTCTTCCTGGTGCGCCTTCACAGCGGAAGCCTGACCCGTGTCTACAGACGTCTCATTAACTCCATCATGTGTGTGTGTGTGTGTGTGTGGGTGTGTGGACGCCGGGTGTTTCCAGAAGAGTTACGAGGTCAAAAAAGATCCCCTGCAATATTTAAAGGGCTTCCATCGCGCTCGGTTTTTAACAGGACACGAGACTCTTCGACAAATGAAATATTCATTTAGCGCGAGTTTCATTTGAATATTCTATAACCTTTCAATTTCCCGTGTCCCCGAGAATGTTTTAAACATGAGGGGAGGAAAAAGGCAGGATTGCAGATGGCACCTAACCTGCGCACCAGCAAGCCTCAGCTGCCATGCTTTGAATCCTTTAAAGCAAAAAGTAAAGCCGAATAATAATAATAGCCTTTAATAATGCATACATTTAATATTTAATATAAAATAATAACTTCTAGTGATGATAATTATAATATAATAACTTCTAATAAGTGCTTTATGTGTTTGAAAGTAAGAGGAGTTTCTGCTGAGATTATTGCGTGGTGACTTGTTAGAAAAATTTACTTTGTCGCTAGACTTGTTGAATTTTTAGACCACTTTATTGACTTAATCAATTTAATTTAAGCAGGTGTTGGCGACTGTCCTGCACTCGATACGGCTCTCCAGCTCACATCACAGCTGGATATACGAGTTGAGAGAGCTTCTACTCAATTACCCACCTGCCCCACTCAAAGACGCGCCCACCTGCCCCACTCAAAGACACGCCCACCTGCCCCACTCATAGACGCGCCCACCTGCCCCACTCAGACACGCCCACCTGCCCCACTCAAAGATAAACCCATTAAAAAAAAGAAAATAGAGTTAACAGAGCGCCTTCTCTAGAATCACCATCAATGTGTACAGCCTGACTGAGTTGCGCTTACACAAGCCTATGTTTCCAACCACCAATCACTGATCACTGTCCCTCCCAACCACCAATCACTGATCACTGTCCCTCCCAACCACCAATCACTGATCAACAGGACAAAAGAGTTTGTACTTTTCCTTTTTTTTCGGTAACCAGACAAGCTGCCCTTTCTTTTTTTTTTTTTTTTTTTTTGTCTTATTAATGTTGAGAGAGTAAAAAGAGAGGCTGGTGAGGGAACGACTGAGAGAACACGAAATAACTCGTTTCAAGGAAGTTCCTCAACATTAAATGCAACTATAAACGGATAAAAAGGACGACGTCTTTCATTCATGAATACAAAATTGTAATCATTTGCTAATTGCTGTGTTGAGTAATAAAATACTTCGGGGTGTGCTATTATAGGAAAATAATCAACGTTGAAGTGGTAACAGTAACTTCGCATCATCACACCGAGTCACTGATTTTATATATATATATATATATATATATATATATATATATATATATATATATATATATATATATATATATATATATGTGTGTGTGTGTATATGTGTATATGTGTATATATGTATATATTTTACAACAGCATGACATTGTTTTATTCCTTACTTTTGTTAAGCAATAAATTGAACGTCACATTTACATGAATTACATTACATTGTCAGTGCAAAAACTGCTGTATATCTGCATTGCATTATGGGTAAAATGTGCCCATATATATAAATATGGACCATTTTCAGTAGTAACGTTAACAGCAACATTTACGAAATGTCTGAGAACTTTGTACTAGTCATGTTCTGTTGGTTTTGAAGTATTATATAGTGGCTAGGACGCTTTTTAAAATGGCTGACGCACTCCGCTAGTTTTCTTTTGCATTATTATGTAGCTCCAGTGATGTCATTTCCAGTTGGGAAGACCAGTAATATTACACATATTTTTTTTTAAAAATTACATAAATGATGAATGTTATAATTCAGTAATTCAGGCGATAATAAATTCTCAGAAATGTCAGACTAATAGTCGTTTATAAGCACGTCTCATCTCCCAGATGGTGGACAGAAATGAGGTCGGAATTGTTTTTTTTTTTTTTTTTTTTTTTTTTTTTTTTTTTGGCTGAAGACGCCTACAGTTTAGCAAATCGGATGAAGGCAGGAAACCTGAGTCTCCTTCATCAACTTTCGTCTCTCACTCCCACTATACCGTGTGAGAGAAGGCACTGTTACTATGACAACCTGAGTTTTTTAGTGATGTGAACATCAGCAAACATGAGGTGGTCGATGCCTGGAAGGGCCGCCTGTCTAACTCGTAAGGGTTTCTCCAGATGGAGATGGAAATGCCTGCTGGAAAAGTACATAACCTGGCATGTGGTGTGTTGATATCTTTTTTTCTTCCTGATGTTAACTGAAAAATGTTAACCGTACAAGACAAAGCAGGTAGATGTTTTGGTTTGTTTTTAAATCGTCTTGTTTTGGCAAGTCTGTCCAACACTAGCGTCTTTCCATTTTGGCTCACAAGAATACGTTTGCTAGTTAAACACAACATCAGTCAGCTAGCAATGTTGGGCGGTAGTGTTCTTACCATTATTTCATTTCACTGAGAGGAACAAACTGAAGAAAAACCAAAAAATGGCGCCCATTTCAAGGACATTAAAGCACACAAAGATGACCGCCTTCCTTATTTTGGACAAATCTCAAGGTATCTTCATGTGCGTTCTTCACAGCTATTGGTTACATCATCATTTATCTGAATTAGCATAAAAGAAGTCAATGGAAATCTCATATATATAAAGTATATGCCCCCTTTTGGAGCCTATAGTCCTACTTTAGAGGCGAGTTGGGCCCCTCTCTTGGCTCTCCATAAATGTACTTTAAGGGTATGAAACAAAGGCTTGTGTGCTTTTTGTTGTGCACTGTACTGCATCGTAGGTCCCGTTGGTGTGGTTTAATGGATTCTGCCAAGAAGAATTGAGAGCAAGAGAGAGGAGCAATAAAAAAACAAGTAAAAGCAAAAAGAAAGTAGCAGGAAGTACAGGGTCACAGAGAGTGAGGGAGGTGAATGAAAGAGAGAAGTGGAGCGCAGGGAGAGAGCTAGATGGCACTGCCTGCAGGCTAATAGCAGCTAAAACCCTATTAGCGCATCCTGCCCTGGCCCTCCACACGACGAGATGATATTAAACACTCATAACAGCTACACACACACAGTCTCACACACACACACACACACACACGACATATGACAAACTGAAAAAGGGGACAGGATCCACAGAAATACACGTTAGTCAGGTGACCGTAATTAGATTCCAAGATACGTTTCGATCATTAGACAGTACAGCTGAGAGACCTACAAATTCTACAGTCCCAGCCCGCTATAAACGCATCTCACCTAGAAATATAATCACTAGAGTATTTCACAATTCTTCATTTTTGCATTAATGTGTCAATTCACTTATCATCTCTTGCTCGAAATGTCCTTTTCCACGAGTCGTTTGTCTTGGATTATGAAAAACGTACAATTATTCATTAGTACGTTATTAATTTAAAAAATAATTCCATGCTAAAAAACTCAAGCTGTAAAAAAAAAAAAAAAGAAGAAGAAGAAAAATGAGATGGCAGATTCAGTTTTGAAAGTTTCCCGGTCATATTAAAACCATCCCGTTCACTGTTAACCCGCTGGCCTTCTACAGACGTCATGACCTGCCACGAGAAGGTCATGTGACCAGGCATGAGTCAGGACGCTACTGTTAGCGGTGTACTTTCCAGCTGCAGCTATTCTTCCTAAACCCCTGGGTCGTGCTTCAGACAAGAATTCAAAGTGTACGGCTATGGAGCGGAGAACATTGTGTTTCTGCGAACTCATTCTCTGGCAGTTTATACCTGTTCCTCTCACTCACTCTTCTGCCTAATCATATTCTCTCTCTCTGCTTTTGTCCTCTGCCTTTCTGAACCCCAACCTCTCTCTCTCTCTCTCTCTCGCTCGCTCTCTCTCTCTCCCCCCTCCATTCTGTCTGTCATTGTGTCTTTTTTTGCTGTACGTGCGCACTAGGCTTCATTCTCGCCCAACACGTTCCTCTTCACATTTCCTGGACAGAACATCCTAACCCGCTGCGTATGAGCCAGAACGCGGCCGCCAACCAGCTCAAAGCACAAGGACACACACGCCTGCCAAATGATCCTCCGTCTTTCTGGTATATTTACAGCTACAGCGAGAGGACTTTCAGAAGCGGCCATATGGCACAAACACGGGGCAAAGTGCACTGGGTCGATGCCTAGATACCAGCAATGAGATGAGTACACACAAACTCGTCCAGAGGGTCTAGTGCTCATTTGATCCAGGTGTCCTATCTGAGCTCTGTGTGTGTGTGTGTGTGTGTGTGTGTGTGTGTGTGGCAGAAATAACAGGTTGTAAAAGTACTCAAACATGTATTCTGGACAAAATAACGTCGGTTATGTATTTTATCTCTGCATCTGAGCCGATAAGATGTGCAGCAATCAGTACTTTACTGAATGACAGGTACTTTTAAACCAGCCAACAATCTAATACCTATGTTAGAGGAAATGTTATTCTGTATTGTATTTAGTTTAATTTGACATTTTTCTACATTTTCAAAAATCCAGTCACTGGGGCATAAGACCACGCCTCCTTTACTGTGACTGACGAGCACATAGGCCACGCCTTCACTGTGAATGTCAGGCACAACTGACACACCTCCTTCGCTGGGACTGACACAGGCCACCCCTCCTTCATTGGGATTGATGGGCACATAATCCATACTTCCTTCACTGGGGTTGACTGACACTGTTCACTAGGATTAATTAGCACTAAGACCAGACCCCCTTTACTGCTACTGATAGTAACAAAAGCCACACCTTCTCCACTAGGACTGATGGGTACATTAAGCGTGCCTTCTTCACTGATGATAACTGGTGCTTAGGCCACACCTCCTTCACTGGGACTGACCGGCACATAATGCACACCCCCTTCACTGGGCCTGACGGTCACATTAGCCACACCTCCTTCAGTGGTACTGATAGGCACAGAGGCCACGCCTCATTCATGTGGCTTGACAAGCACTAAGACCATGCCTCCTTTACTGGTACTGACAGGCACAAAGGCCACACCTCCTTCACGGGTAATGACAGCACCAAAGTCACGCTTCCTTCACTACAAAGCACAAAGACCACACCTCCATCACCAGCTTTTACCTGAATCATGCTGCTTGGATTCTCTGTTTATTACTGAGTGGAGACCCGTCCACTGATTCAGATTGCTCAGTCTTCCTCTGCTCCCTAACAAATTAGATTAGCAATGTGCTTATTAGCGAATTAGTGGTGCTTAATTTCTGCAGTGACAATCTACATTTTGTAAAGTACACATTTTTTTTCCGCATATCCTAGTGACTGGACAAAATCATCTGAACAAAAATGATCACTACAGATGCATGAACCCAGTGACCTTACCATGCCAAGTGGTGTGTTTACTCATTGTAAGGGATTAGATGAAAGTTTACAGATCTTTGCCAGTGCACTGCCTCACCATTTTTGGCTCGCAACATTCAACCCAAACTCCATTAAGGTTAAGCAGGGACTGGAAACACACAGTTCTAATCAAAAAGCAATACAAAAGCTTTACGGTGGTCATAATTTAATGCTAATGACGTTGCTGATACTTGCCATGTAAAATCACCAGAGGCCAAAGAGGAAATGCGCATTTTCCACACCACTATGCATGTTCGGCGCCTGGAATGAAATTACCGATCTCAATTTGTAACAACAAGCTTCAGGCCAAGTTTGGCATACATACTCATTTCGGGGTTCAGCTTGCGTAATCGGGTTATCGGCGCTGGGTATAAGACGGAAATGGGAGCCGGGAAAAAAAAACTGGATCATAATGCAGTCATTTATATCGGAAGCACGTACCTGTAGGTGCAGCCAATTCTACGCTCGTTTCCAAAGATCTGGGAACAATCTCCTTCTCATTGGACATGTAACATTGCCATGGGCCCTGGTGGAGCTACGGGGAATCACAAGAAGTCTCACGGGTCTGTTTGAAATCCAGGACACAACTGAGCTTCCTTCCAACAGACAGCAGAACCAATGGCTAAATGTGTATTTAAACTCATCATGAAAGTCATTAATATGGCATCTCCAGGTGTAGAGCAAGCAGTTTACAATACACAGGGCAAAATGTCTGATTTCTAATTTTACAAATGGCAGTCCTAACATGAGTAAATTCTTACAGAAGCATCTTTAATACATTTTGTACAATAGGCACAGAAAGGCTGTTCTCAGCTAGCGTCTGACACTGGAGACGGAAATAAATCCTTTGCCTTACGAACTAATGTATATAAACAACATATTAAAAAAAAGCATTTCTGCCACATGAGAGTCACGGAATCATACGTATACAGTATGCTGTAGCAATGGACTGGCTTTGCAGGTAAAGCAGCTTTTCAAATGCGCAGACATAAAATGTATGAAAAGAGACATGACGGAGTGAAAGGAGATTTGCGTCAACATCACAGACGGATCGAGACGGATTCATGTGATTTTCTAATGCGTTATTTCTGAAGCTCGGTCCTTTAGTCCCCTTGCACAGAACGATTGTCTTTTCTAACATGAGACATCTAAGAAATGTAGCTAGCTGGATAACACTAGCTTATGTGCTGTCATTCAGGGGTAATTGTTACATGCCAGTTTGAAATGTTTTGGAAAATATTGTAATAATAAAAAAAAAAATGCTAGCTAGTTTGCTTTAGCTTGCTATTGAGTAAGCTAGGTAGCCTTACAACTACGAGCTGACAGTGTACACAAGGGCACGTTCATGTGACGCTCTAATGCTAGCCACAGTAACATCCTCACAAGATTCACTTCACAAGTTTAGTAGTGTAGATATTTAGCATTGGGGTTTTTTTTCCCCTTCAAAGTCATTTTAAAGCATTCTGAGTCACCGGTAGCTAGCTAGCTAGCCTACTTTGCTTAGCTGAAGGGAAGTCACTGAGCTTGCTAGTTAAATCAAACATATCATAGAGTAAGCATATTTTGTCATATGAATACTTGTTTATTAAATTTGATAGTTTGTGTGGTTATGATGGTTACTGTTTGCCTCACAGGCTGTTGCTAAATGAACTCAAAAGGCAAACCTGCCGGCTAGCTAGTTATCTAACTGTGCTATGCTAGCTTCATTAGAGTATAGATTACATTTCAACAGTTGAGTAAGATATGAATGCCCAGAGGGAATGACTAAACACTGAATAGTGTTAAAAGAGGATAATAGTCAGATGATATTTTGATTTTTGATTTGAATTTTCATTTAACTCCATGTTTTGTACAGTACGCAAGGCAGTAGCCTAGCAAAGTAATGCTAATTTTGTTGGTGTGGCTACTTGATTTTCAATGCAAACAATCCTCCCATACAATGTTATTTCTGTAAAGTTTTATTGTGAATCTTTCATGAAACATAATGGGAAGTGCTTAGCTCAGCCAGTTAGCACTCTTAGCATATCACAGTTCTAGCAATCAGCATATCTGATTGTTTGTTTAAAAAAAGTCTTATAGTCCAGAAAATACATTACCATACCACAGCGGTCAACTAGCTAGCTAGTTATCGCAAGCAGTCTAACTAACGCTATAAACTGTATAGTTTAGATAACGTAAGAACTTTTTCTTTTTTTTTATCCAAATTTATCCAAAGTAACTTTAAAATGAGTCTGAATACACCAGGTAAACTATCGGGAAGAGTTGTTTAGCTCTCCAGAAAGCCTTCTCAATAATGCAACACCATCTGTGCTCCTGATCCTCTCGCATTTCACTAGGCTTCATCTCAAAACTGACCTTAATCCTCCAGGTTGAGGAAGCACAGTCTTCTGGGGGGTCAGGGTCACATCGGCGTGATCGTTATAAAACTGTACTGCGATTCCTGCATTGCGATTACGAGACACCGAGGACCTATACGTGTGCACGGATGTTGTTGCGTGTTGGATGTGATTTTTTTACTACAGACGTTTATTGGGCTCGGCATGATGTTCGACGAGAGGATGTGAGGATGATCTCCCAACCACAATCCAATCACTCCAATCACGCTCAGGGCTGCAATAAAACCCATCATCTCCAGAACATAAAAATCTCCCGACTGGCACTCGGGTTGTACTCGTACAGTAAGTTCTAGCTGTAGTCACATTTATAGCAGGAGTGAGTCATTTTCTGAGCTTCTCAGCTCATTAACCTGCATGTACCTGTTCTCAGGTAAGGCCCGAGCGCCGATAAGACAGACGGCAGCACATGCTCGAAATCACGTCCGCACTGGCTCACGTTCGTACATTTTTAAATATTAATGTCGGCTAAAGCTTTGATTTGTCAACATGACGTGCAAGGTCCATTAACTAACAGTGGAACGGTATGAAAAATTCACGGTGTAATAATAACACGGCCCAATATGACGGTAAAACTTCACTTTTATTTATGCAGGATATTAAAAACCATATAACACCGCAGTGACAGCTCAGCAATTCAAATATTCATTTAGGAAAACTGCTACAATAATTTATGGGTGACTTGTTAATAAGATTACTCTTAGCCTTCAGGTTAACAATAAAATAGCAATTTTTGTCCGATTTTTTGCTTTGAATACGTTGTATATTTGAAGCGACATGCTACATAAGGAAAGACGTCTTAGGGCCTTCCAGGACTACAAAAAAGACGTGAGGAATTAGACTGCGTGTATCAGTTTAGGTCTTGTGCTGCCTTCACGATAAATGTCATTCCGCGTCTCAGTACAAGACGGTACACAGCCGTAAGCGTTGCCATGGTGATAGCATTACGTGTTGTACTTGTAGCATGTTGCACAACCAATGAGTACCGCTAGTCACCTCAAATCACCTCTTTTTTTTTTATAGTAGGTTATCAGTTGTATTTGTGCAAACTGTACCTGAAGAAATCAAATGTTCCTTTTTTGTTTTTCTGTCACTAAATTTGAACGAATTTCTGCTAAATATATTTTGGAACCAAATACATTACAATAGTGTGGGCTTTTTATAAAAGACATAGATTGTACATTGTTTCCTGGGAGCAGATTCTATTTGCTGAAGTATTACATGTGAATGCATTTCATTCGGTTGCTTTAGGAAAACAAGGTCTCTGGGTTGCTCGAAAATGAACAGCTGGTCAGATTGTATTAGAACACAGCCGCTGAGGTGTCGGACAGGTAAAGCAAACATGATGATGGATGAGCGAGTGAGGACGCAGGAGCGGAGTCGACATAATGGAGGTCACACTCGATTCGGCCCCTTTCCGACCTGCCAGTATAGGGGCAAAGCCTCCAGGGGGGCGTAATTACTACCACACAGCCGACTCCTCTCAGAAAAAACACGCTTGTAATGGAGGGATGGCACAGCGCCTATTATCTGCCCTTGTTTTCTCCTATACAAAATATCATATGGCCAGGAAGGGTCGTTGTTTGGCAATTTTTCAGGCATGTGAACACGCCATGCATGCCTCTCAGCACAAAAAAAAAACAAAAAAAAAACAAACAAAAAAAAGGGTCATCTGAACCTCCCTGAATCCCACGTCATCTCGTGTCTGAACAGTGGATGTGCAGGTCCATACTATATGACGCACAGGATTCTATTTCGGGCCGTGACGATATATGGTGGTAAATTGTGATGAAGACATTTGAAGGAAAGATGGAAAATGTTAATAATATAACATTACACTATAGCACAGAGTGTACCGCTTTTCAAAATATTTCTGCATATATTTCATTATTACAACAATATTTCTTGTTGTAATAAACTGCTGAAGGCCTCCTGTTAAAGGAACAGTTTGGCCACAAACGGCTGACCCCAGATGTAGTCAGTCAGCAAAGACATGTTTGGGTTCTGAAGTTTACTTCTTACCCTGGAGGTACAATGCTAATATAGCTGACAAGTACAGGACTATATAGCCTCCAGTTTAGCCTTGTGCAAACTGCGTGTCTAAATCATCACACACCCACCTCAGAAAAAGAAGTTTGGTTCAGTAACACCACTTGCATATAAAATAGCAGAATAATTAAAATATCAAAATTAAATTGGAACTATTTATCACCCAAATCAACTCTAATATACAATTCCACCTTAAAATTTTAGGCCACATTACCTACCTGAGTCAGAGTCTGTGTTAGCCCTCTACCTGAGTCTGTGTTAGCCCTCTACCTGAGTCTGTGTTAGCCCTCTACCTGAGTCTGTGTTAGCCCTCTACCTGAGTCTGTGTTAGCCCTCTACCTGAGTCTGTGTCTGTGTTAGCCCTCTACCTGAGTCTGTGTTAGCCCTCTACCTGAGTCTGTGTTAGCCCTCTACCTGAGTCTGTGTTAGCCCTCTACCTGAGTCTGAGTCTGTGTTAGCCCTCTACCTGAGTCTATGTTAGCCCTCTACCTGAGTCTGTGTTAGCCCTCTACCTGAGTCTGTGTCTGGGTTAGCCCTCTACCTGAGTCTGTGTTAGCCCTCTACCTGAATCTGAGTCTGTTTTCAGCCCGAGTCTGTTTTTAGCCCTCTACCTGAGTTTGAGTCTGGTTTTATTTCCCTGTCTGAGTCTGGTTTAGCCCTCTACCTGAGTCTGTTTTAGCTTCCTATCTGCGTCTGAGTCTGTTTTTACCCCTCTACCCCGAGACTGAGTCTGTTTTAGCCCTTTTTTTAGCTCTGTGACATCCTTTTACTCATAATCATAGATAAGTGTGTTTTGTGCAAATTGCACGCCTAAATCATGAATCACTGAGTTGTTCAGTATCTCAGTGCTAAACCGGTGGCTATAAGCCTCCAGTACTTGTCAGATGTATTAGCATAGTAGCTCCAGTACAAAACTAAAGAAACAATCTTTACCCCAAGTGTAGTTTATAAGACATCAAAATTGTGTATGCGATTTTTTATTTTATTAATTTTTTTTTGCCAACCTCTCACACCTTTAATATTTTTTAATCATTCTATCACACATGGTTTGTTGGTTTTATTACATGTGGTATAATAATAATGAGTCATCCATGCATGGTTTTCCTGCGCTGTTCCCACGTGAGTGTTTCAGTTTACCAAGACCGATAAAGCACAGATGAGATTTCTTCATTGTGCGACACAGGATATCATACAAGCCATATGATTAAACATTTAATACACAAACACACAAAAGCATATCTGTGTGAGCACTGCTTCCTGATAAAGGCCAGCACAGAGGAAATGGATCTTGTGGATAGTGCCGCACTGAGATCCGGTTAGCTCCAGTTAGCGTCATTTCTGATGCACTAATTTTTTTTTGTTACCTTTTAATTTAACCAGTAAAGTCATTAAGAGCAAATTGTTATTTACAAGTGAACACTGATGCTAGGCAACTTTAAAGAATAGACCGTGAGCATACACCGATCAGTCATAACATTAAAACCACTGACGGGTGAAGTGAATAACATTGATTATCTCGTTACAGTGGCATCTGTCAAGGGGTGGGATATATTAGGCAGCAAGTGAACAGTCAGTTCTTGAAGTTGATGGAAGCAGGAAAAATGGGCAAGTGTAAAGATCTGAGTGACTTTGACAAGGGCCTGATTGTGATGGCTAGACGACTGGGTCAGAGCATCTCCAAAATGGCAGGTCTTGTGGGGTGTTCCCGGTATGCAGTGGTTAATACCTACCAAGAGTGGTCCAAGGAAGAACAACCTGTGAACCAGCAACAGGGTCATCGGTGCACCCAAGGTGTGGGGAGCGAAGGCTAGCCCGTCTGGTCTGATCCCACAGAAGAGCTTCTGTAGCACAAATTGCTGAAAAAGTTCATGCTGGCTCTGATAGAAAGGTGTCAGAACACACAGTGCATCACAGCTTGCTGCATATGGGGCTGCATGGCTGCAGACCAGTCAGAGTCCCCATGCTGACCTCTGTCCACCCCCTAAAGCTCCTACAATGGGCACAGGAGCATCAGAACTGTACAATGGAGCAATGGAAGAAGGTGGTCTGGTCTGAAGAATCACGTTTTCTTTTACATCATATGGACATCCGGGTGAGTGTATGACGCTTACCTGGGGAAGAGATGGCACCAGGATGCACTATGGGAAGAAGGCAAGCTGGCAGAGGCAGTGTGATGCTCTGGGCAATGTTCTGCTGGGAAACCTTGGGTCCTGGCATTCATATGGATGTTATTTGACACGTACCACCTACCTAAACATTGTTGCAGACCAAGTACACCCCTTCATGGCAACGGTATTCCCTAATGGCAGTGGCCTCTTTCAGCAGGATAATGCGCCTTGCCACACTGCAAAAATTGTTCAAGAATGGTTTGAGGAACATGACAAAGAGTGTTGACTTTGCCTCTAAATTCCCCACATCTCATTTCGATCGAGCATCTGTGGGATGTGCTGGACAAACAAGTCTGATCCATGGAGGCCCCACCTCGCAACTTACAGGACTTAAAGGATCTGCTGCTCACGTCTTGGTGCCAGATACCACAGCACTTAATCAGAGGTCTTGTGGAGTCCATGCATCAACGGTCAGAGCTGTTTTGGTGGCACAAGGTGGACCTACACAATATTGGGCAGGTAGTTTTAATGTTATGGCTGATCGGTGTAGCTAGCTAACTCGGAGCCGTTAGAAACAAAACAAAACTATCAGGAGTATCAACATTTACCTCAGATATGAAGGTAAATTTTTAAGAAAAGACTCCCTACTACTAAAATTACACTGTGAATACACTTAGCATCAGCTGCTAACCGAACTTCCATGAGATCTGCCATATTAAGATAAGTAAACATGAGCTAGCAGAAAATGATTGCGTTCTAAAGTTGTGAATAGCACGACCTAATTATGATTAAAAAAAGATCTGCAGCCACTGAACAAAAGTAAGCAGGAGACTGCAGGTACAATGGATTTCCCAACTTAAAAGAGCTGGATGTGAACATAGTGTTCATCAGGAACATGTTGCTCACACACACACACACACACACACAGATTAAACAGGAGAGCCCTTGTACACCCTTTTAATGGCTTATCAAGTGTGTATTTATGCGACGTGACTGGCAGGATATAATTGCTCTCAGCAGAGGAGGTGTGTTAATGTGTTTAATACTCCAGTGAATGACAGAATTAACTTGAGAAAGGCTGTCTGTTCTGAAACGAGTGGAACACTGGAAAAAAAAAAAAAAAACATTATTCATGCCCTGACTTTCCCCTGTTCACTCGATCACGTCAAGTTTCCGATCCAAGCCCAGACCTGAGCAGATGAGGGTTAAAAGGTTTTACTCAAGGGGCCCTTAGATCTGACCTCGCAACCTTCTGACAGTCATTAGTCTACAACCGTAACCGCTGACTCATAAGAAGTTGGATAATTAGGTTGAGTTAAGAAGGAAATGAAAAACGAATTGGTAAATTGGATCTTGACCCCGTGCTACGTGATTGACTATATCTACAATGATGATGACAACAATATCTGCATCTCTTTAATAATCATCAATAATCATCCCTTTCTTGGCACAGTGCAATTTGTGTGTGTTTGTGTGTGTGTGTGAGAGAGAGAGAGAGAGCTTGTGTGAATCACAAGGCTGAGACTGAATCAGAGCTCATCAGTGCGATTCATAGAAACTTTCCAGTGTGAGACACGAGGCTCAGTGCTACACTCTCGTATTTATCATAATCTCATATCGTAATCTCAAATTTAAACTGTGTATCAGCTGAAAGTAGAGGACTGAATGGATCTGTATTGGTCTGCACATTGGTCTGACATTCTCAGTGAAGGAGGCGTGGCCTCTGTCCCTGTCATTCTCCATGAAGGAGGCGTAGCCTCTGTCCCTGTCATTCTCCATGAAGGAGGCGTAGCCTCTGTCCCTGTCATTCTCCATGAAGGAGGCGTGGCCTCTGTCCCTGTCATTCTCCATGAAGGAGGCGTGGCCTCTGTCCCTGTCATTCTCCATGAAGGAGGCGTGGCCTCTGTCCCTGTCATTCTCCATGAAGGAGGCGTGGCCTCTGTCCCTGTCATTCTCCATGAAGGAGGCGTAGCCTCTGTCCCTGTCATTCTCCATGAAGGAGGCGTGGCCTCTGTCCCTGTCATTCTCCGTGAAGGAGGCGTGGCCTCTGTCCCTGTCATTCTCCGTGAAGGAGGCGTGGCCTCTGTCCCTGTCATTCTCAGTGAAGGAGGCGTGGCCTCTGTCCCTGTCATTCTCCGTGAAGGAGGCGTGGCCTCTGTCCCCATCATTCTCAGTAAAGGAAACGGAGACGGTCAAATTTCGAGTAGAAAGTAACTTTTTTTTCATGGTCTGCTAAAAAATATGTATTATAGCAAATGAGATTTCAAGTAAAGTATTATTATAGTCATCAAAATGTGATGGTGCCCATTGCAATGTAGCGCCTCTCTTGCTCTATCTCTAGCTGGGATCTTTGCTATGAGCTATGAGTTATCAGAACCTAGCATGGAAAATTTTGGGAACAGTGTTGGGCGAAGCACTTAATCCTTTGGGAAACTTCCTTTTTGAGGTCATAAAATGGTTCATTCAAATTCTTTCTTTTTTCAATCAATGAAATCCAATCAAGTCAGTGTACAGTTATAACCAATATGTACAATTAGTAATTACTCATAATATCCTGGCTGTTTAGCAGAACAACTACAGAATATCTAGTACATTCTCTCTCTCTCTCTCTCTCTCTCTCTCTCTCTCTCGCCCTCTCTCTCTCTGTGTCGTTTGTTACTCCAGTATCCAAAAGGTCCCCAACAATCACCCATACAGCAATGACAAAAACAGCCCGAAACACCCAGAGATGCGTCGGGAAGCCTGAGCTCTGTGGCGAGCTGACACTACAATGACTCATCTAATAGCTTGCTATTTTTTTATTTTGAAAACCTCTGGATAATTCATGCCATGATGGTGTGTAAATAGATATTTTTTTTCATTAAAATCCCAATAGCACCCATTTAAATCTGTTTCTATTAATGTCTTAAATCCAGGCGTTACGCCAGAAAAAAAACGGTCCATCGAGAGAACAAACTATT
Source organism: Pangasianodon gigas (assembly GCA_022758105.1). Lineage (NCBI taxonomy): Eukaryota > Metazoa > Chordata > Actinopteri > Siluriformes > Pangasiidae > Pangasianodon > Pangasianodon gigas. The sequence continues at coordinate 17,049,320 of CM040478.1, read as the reverse complement.
AAAGTGCACAGAAGCATGAAATGAAAAACATTAAATAAAAAGAATCAATGATGTTTATCGCCGGACGATTGGCGAGCAGTTGTTCAGGCTCAGATGGAGTTATCGAACAAACTGTTTTATTGACATTTACAAGGCTTTGCAACGCTTCCTGCCAATTGTCTGATTTCACGCTGAACGAAAGAGTTTTACGCATCCACACGTCTTTGGGCTTGCTGTGCTGACGAGCAGCCGACGAGGCGAGTTTGCATCTCGATTTCCGCGTTATGGATTAGATGGCCAGCTGTCACAGCAAACCGCACGGCTGCCTTTCGTTCATCCTAAGGCTTCAAAGTTAATTCCAGGAACCATTTTAGGAGACCGTCCCAGAGTTTTGCTGACAGGAATAACAAAATCTGTGCCGACTAACGGAAAGGGAGTTTTATTTAATTAGATTAAGGCCATTAAACAGCTTTTCTGAGCAGCTTTTCTGAGCAGCTGCAGTCAACAGGTTAGGTAATGGTACCGCTTCCTAGAAGCAGTTTAGGATGAAGTGGCTAACTCGAAAGTTTCCGAATCGTACAAGTGAAGAAGAAGAAATCAGTCAAGCATAAAGCCGAGTAGCTGAGGCGTAAGGGCTGAACAGTGGTTCTTTGATAAGAACCCGCTAATTCCTTGTGGTCACTAAACCCCATTACCACTCCCCATACGCCTGAATGAAAATACCAGAAATTAGAAAAATGCTGAAATAAACGTCTAAGCCAAAGAGATGAAGAGAAGATACCGTAATGGTTGATTTTTAAAAATGAATGGGCAATCAGTCGAACAATTACGTGACAACTGGTCGCTTCCTGTGACTGCGTTGAAAACTGGATCCTACTATATTAAACAATGTTAAAATATTACGACATCTGTAGTAACTTTTTACTTTTCCTTTAGAACACTAGGATCTCGACTTACAAACATACCAAATAATGAGTATTAATTTGCGCAGTTTAGTGTGTTACGGGTTTTACAATGACGATGCATGCAAGTATACTCTTATAAAATATACAGCCCTTAAGGGTTCTTTAAGGGTTCCTACAGTGAGACAACCAAAAGTATGTACAGCCTAAACAAGAATGCTCCAAAACGCTCTAATCGTCCAGTAAACGTGGGGTTGAGTGATTGGGATTCAGCGTAGTGTCTTTTTATGATCAACATATCATTAGTACTATTGTGATATGGTGCATACAATTATCATACCACGAATCTATTAGAATAATCCACCCCAGACTGTAATTGAACTGATTTATGATGTCAATAAACAGCTGGCTGATTTCGCTGTGGCCCTTCGCTTTTTTTTTTTTTTTTGCACCGGAGACAGGAAGAGATCGAGATAATGTTCAGCTCCAGTCTGTCCAAAGGGACTCATTTCTCTCCTGTATTAAATTACGAGTGTTTCTGTCGACCACACACCACGGCCCCCAGTGCCCCCGCAAACACACTTTCAAACACACACCGTACGGTCCGGCACCCAGCATTGTTTTACTCACCTTTAGGACAACCTACCAACAATAAATTAGCACCTTCTATTAAATTACCAGCGCTTTATAGCTAGTCGGTCAAACATCACAACACACACACACAAGCAGAGAACCAGCACTGCTCTGATCACCTTTAGGAGCAACCGACCAGCAATAACAATAACTCAAATCTAACACCATCAGCGAGTGTCTCAGTGTGTGTGTGTTCACTTTTAGAGCTCACAGGAGTTCTCCCTCTCTCGAACTTCTTCTGGAGACGGTAATGATTATGACTGTTGTGGCAGGAAACCAATAAAACCGGGAGGCGTTCTAATATAGGAATGTCTGTTCTCCGATATTAATTCAAACGAATAGCTTTTAGCTTTCACTGGTAACTGAACCACACACATTTGTGTAATGTTGCTCCCCTCAACAGATAAAATGTTTAAGATTAGCTAACCTGCAGAACGTTAGCTGTCCTCAACAGCGATGGGTAACGTTCAGCTAACTGATTATCGTCTATTAGCATGATGGACAGCTACTTAATCTGATCAGAAATGCTTCTTTGCTAATTTATTTAACGTAAATTAGAGGTAGGTAATGTTATAGCTATGTGATCTTATATTAGCATACCAAAAATCTACTTCTGTAATGACCAGCTTGAGCAAAAGTAAAGGTCGAGTCTGTGTATTTTTGACTAGTCACCTGCTCTCAGTTCGGAGTTTGAACTTTTCAGAACGCTCCTAACCAGGTTTACTTGAAGACTTTTTTTTTTTACTGATGGGAAAGGATTGATCGAAAACTGTTTTCATGTTGACTGAAGAACACAAAGGCACTGCGCGCACACACACACACACAAACACACACAAACACACACTCATTTAATGTCTGGCATGTCAACCAGTTCCACACGCCAATTTCCCGCTGATTAGAGTCGAATCCTGAGAGGAAAGTCAGCAGCTGGAGCGGTGGAAACGGTCCAAATCAGGCCTGGCACTGAGCCAGCGAGAACCCGGAGTGTGTGTACACAATCATGTTCAGAAGAATCAGAAGAAACCCCTCAGCCATCAAGCAGCCCATAAGATCTTCCAGACCACCCGGACCCCAGATTCACACAGATATATATATATATATATACACACACACACGAGCACGCACATACACACTGCAAACATGTGACGCAGAGGTCCACAGAAACGGAGATGAAAGCAAAATAATCATCAATTTATAGACATAATACTTTAATATAATAATTAAATAATACAATATTATAATAATAATACAATGTTAAAGACGGGACTCTGCATTATGTCTCGATCCAGCTGTCTTTCTGTCTGTCTGACTTTTTGTCTGCACTGTCTGTCTGTTCTGTCAATCTTTCCTGTCTATCAGTCCATCCATCTGTCCTGTTTATCCAGTCTGTCTGTCAAACCATCTGTCTGTCCTCTTTATCTGTTCTGTCCATCTGTCAGTCTTTCTCGTCTCAGTCCATCCGTGTTCTGTCCTGTTTGTCCATCTGTCCATCTTGTTTGTCCTGTCTGTCTCTCTGTCTTTCCTGTCTGTCCGTCCATCTGTCCTGTCTGTCCTGTCTGTCCATCTGTCCGTCCCCTCTGTCTGCCCATCCTATGTGTTTTCTGTTCATCTTGGTGTCTTTTGTTCTTTCATTCTTTTTCATATTCATATAATTCTACATACAATTCTAATTAAAACACACACGCGCTCACACACGCGCACACGCGTTCACACGCACACACACACACACACACACACGTGTCCGAAGCTGCATTTGTGTTCTTTTGTCTTAAAATGAACACCGTGTTTTAAAAAAGTTTTATTTTAAAGCAAAGAAAGCAGCCTCCTCCCCTCCACAGGGTGAACATAACAGTCTTTTGCATTCTTTCTAATCTCTCTCTCTCTCTCTCTCTCTCTGTCTCTGTGCACAGGAATATTTCTACACTATCGATTAACACAATCACACACAAGTCTGAATAGCATCTGTAGCTCGCTGCAGGCTGAGCTCAGCCTTGACCTTTGCTGCTTTGACAATGCCCTAAATTGATTGGCATCCTTTACAAGTGTCTGTTTCGTTTAAAAGCAATGCTAACAATGACCCACACACACACACACACACACACACACTGGAAAGCCTGAGTCTGATGTACTATAACCCTGAGTTCACAATAGCAGATGATTTTCCGTTTCTGCAGACATGCCTGACTCCATGAAAATGTGACGCAGGAGTGACTATTGCGTTTGAGATTTTCTAAAACGTTGTGCAAATTAGTTCGGATGCGTTTCTAATACACAATATATTTTTCCTGTTGCGTAAGGGCTTGGCGCGTCGCTGCTGGATCGTTCGGTTTATCATACAGCTAATTTGCAATAGCTTTCCACCCCCATGTTATTCACCTGTCAAAACAAACGTATGGTAGGAATCGACGGTGGATCTAAAGCATGATTGGTGTAGACTGGTGCAGACTGCTGCAGTGCGAAAAAATCACATTAGTCCCTCGTCCTGTCGCCTCTGCTGTCTGCTCATCTGCTGAAGACTAATCGCACCGAGCTCAAAACGTCCTCAGCTCATGCTAGTGGTACACAACGTCAGGACGTCGATCTGGGAGATGACCATGAGCACGAAGGTGGCAGATGATTAAATGCAAAGCTGTATGTCGATACGCTTCAGTAAACTTGTGTCGTGGTTTGTTCCACATTGGAAATGAAAGTAAGTTCTACATCCAAGTAGAATTTAAGTGCAGTACACTGAGTTATGGAAGGAATAAAACACATGGGGACGTGCTGTTACAGGAAAAAATCAGTGGCACTGTGGTGTGATGAGTCACTGTCAGCACCCTGAAGTTGATTATTTTCCAATAACTGCATGTCCTGGAGGGTTTTGTTCCTCTCATTCCACAGCAGTTTGCCAATTATTCCATTTTCCTATTCAGTAAAGAACAACATGTCATGCTTTATCTGTTTATAGTTACTTTTAATGTTGTGGAAGTTCCACATAACAAGTCAGTTTATTATAAATCCGATAACAAAAGAGACCATTAAGACCTTTCAAAGAGAAAACAGAACAAAGAGCTTTTTTTTTTTTTTTTTGTCAAAGGGTGCGGGGTCATTAAACGCTCATTAACGCTCTTGCAGCATCTTTCCTCATTTAACGTGAAGAATTCCAACACTACCTCCTGCACGGTTGGTGAATTAAAGCAGCACCATCCATCCAACTTTTCCATCCAGCTTCTTTCTCCATTGCTGTTCTGGGTGGATGTTTCCTGCTGCTCAGTCCTAAAGGAGAAACATGCTCACTGAGCACTGGAGCTTGTTTGGAGGTTTGAACCTTGCCAGCTTGGTGTGAAAGGGCAGGTAGCAGAGCGGGAGTTTAATCAGCGAATCAGCTCACAGGCTCACACTCCTCAACTGAGGAATTCAGCCAAAAAAATCAGAACGTCTATAAAGCGCACATCACCCTGTGGAGGTGTAAAGATTAGCTTCAGCAGGCGTTGGGCCCCTTCGTGGATTCATGGCGTACTTGGCTTTTGGTCCTGAGCTGTGTCCATTACATGCTTCAGAAAAAGGCTACTGTGCTTCACATTTGGAAGTAATTATCCTCCATCAGAAATGAGCAAAATAGCCCAATCCTGGTCCTTTACGCACAGAGACTAGTGTAGTGTAGATTTCCATGCTATAACAGACTAAAAATCGTTAGACTATAATAGAAAAATTGTTCGACTCTGGTGAATATAGAGAACTGCTGTTAGGCTTCACTGGACCCATCTATCCAAAGCCAGGGACTGCATTCACAGTTCTGGCCAAGCAGCTTCGAAAAAATGTTAAGCTACAAATTACCATCTCACTGCAAAAATGGAGGCTGTAATAGATTTGCTACGTGTACGGTGAGGAAAAAGATGCAACAAAATGCCGAAAATTGGATCTCAAGTAGTCAGTTACTCTGTCCATACTGAACAACTTACTTATCTTACGCAAGTTAATTAGCACATCAGCTAGTCAACGCACTAGGTAGTTAAGAAGACAGTATGGCGGGGCGTCAAAATGGCGACGTTGATGCTGAGCTCAGCATTATGTCATTTTCGATCTCTGCTACAAACTGGGAAAAATGTAAGCGTGTGTATAATGAGCTCTGTCCGAACATCTGGCAATAACCTAGCCAGCTAACATAAGTGACAGTGTTATGAATGATAACCTTAAGGTTCGTGACATATTTACCTTTCATGTGGTGATCTTTGTTTTGCTAGCTAGTTTCTAAGTGAGCTAATTAGCACATCAGCTAGTTAACACACTAGCTAGTTAGCTACCATTTAGGAAGCTCAGAATTACTGCGAAAAAATATGGACGCCTCCATGAAAGCTTGTGTATTCTTAGCTCTGTCCAAGCATCACAAGCCCATGAACTAACAACAAGCTAGCTAATGGTAATGACATGACTTTATGTTCAGTAATTACTTTCTCAAAATGGCAAAAAATGTTCCGAGTTAGGGACTTAAGTCAAACACAACAATTTCCACGTAAATTTATACTTTTACGACTTTTTCTGGTCAGTATTTCTGAGGTCCTCTGACAATAATGTGCTAAAGAGGATTAAGAAAGCCAACAAGACTGCTTCCACAGACGACAATGCTCGACCTTGCCCTTCCTCATGCAATTCAAGAAATAACAGCAAATCTATTTCAACTAATTGATGAAAATACTGCGGCCATTGTCCTAAACACTTCGCATGTTATAGCCGAAGAATTTGGAAATTGAAGGCAGTATGAAAAAGGAAATAAACATTCCATATACTTGACTTTAACTACTTTGTTCTGGCTGCGAAATGAAAATGCTTGCTGTTTTGAAAAACACTTCTGAGTCATGAGTGGAAGTCAACGAGGGCATGTTGAAAACAGCGATGGAACACAAGAAGACTCTTAGGTTATACAACAGCACACGGTCAACCTACCCGCTGTTTTAATATTTGCAGTCTTGCGTCAGGTTTTGAGGCTTGTTTTGTTTTCCGAGCCTTTTAAATGTCAGCCTGCTGGGAAAAAAACCACAAATCTGTAATTCACTGGCCTGACACTAAAGGATCCACATTAACATGTTCCACAAAGAGGCTGTTTCAAAGTTAACTTCACGTCAGTGCGTGAGCAGCATACGATATTCCGATCCAAACAAGTTTACACTTCGGCATGTTTCATCAGCTTGGTTGTGCGTGTTTGATTTCATACACAGCGCCTCTCTTAAAATTGGTTCTTTTTTTTTTTTTTCACCGCCATGATGGATGCTAGCATAGCAGCAGCTGTTAGTCACGTTTGCGGCGATGTCACATTTAATATTTATTTTATATGGAAATAGGATCTAGAGCACTTGAGAGAACACAAGTGCAGGACGTGGGACACTGGGAGTGGTCGAGTAGTCATACAGGTCCTATATTTAAACCTGGCATGGAATATACTGTATGTAAATAACCGTAATAGCTAGCAATGGATAGGGTCTGAACCTTTATAACAGTAACGTTCACGACGAACGTAGACATTTACATTTATATGAAAGAAACCTTGAACCGAGCCACAGCCTGAAGTGTCTGTACTGCCAAGCTCGAGTGGTTAATACATAAATAACACTTAATTACACCGAATGGGGCTTAGGATTAATCCCGGATATCCCACCTGCCACTCGCAACTCCTACACCATTACTCTTTGCATTATTGCTGCGTTTTGGCCTGAGCATATCTCAGCAACTAATGTACAGGACAGGATATCTTAACCGTAATATCTTAACCAACAAAGTGATTGACTGTTACTGGAGGGGTGGGACTTATGGAATACAGCCACCATATTTAGCAATATGTACTGCCCCAGTCAGTGTTGCCAACTTTTTTTTCTTTTTTTTTTTTTTTTTCTAGCAAAAAAAAAAAT
>CM040478.1:17028791-17041824 GCA_022758105.1 Pangasianodon gigas | reverse complement strand
GTACCCAACGACCTGATCACCATTGTTCCCAACAACCAATCACTGATCAATAATGCTCCTTGCAACCAATCACTGATCACAGTTGTTCCCAACAACCAATCACTGATCACCAATGACTAATCACTGATCACCATTGTTCCTAAAGACCAATCACTGATCACTGTGGTTTCCAACAACCAATCACTGATCACCATTGTTTCCAACAACCAATCACTGATCACCATTGTTCCCAACGACCAATCAATAATGACCAATCACTAATCACCATTGTGGTTTCCAACAACCAATCACTAATCACCATTGTGGTTTCCAACAACCAATCACTGATCACCATTCTTCCTAAAGACTAATCACTGATCACAGTTGTTCCTAAAGACCAATCACTGATGAATACTGTTCAATAACCAATCACTGATCACCATCGTTCCTAAAGACCAATCACTGATCACAGTTGTTTCTAAAGACCAATCACTGATCACCATTGTTTCCAACGACCAATCACTGATGAATACTGTTCAATAACCAATCACTGATCACCATCGTTCCTAAAGACCAATCACTGATCACAGTTGTTTCTAAAGACCAATCACTGATCACCATTGTTTCCAACGACCAATCACTGATGAATACTGTTCAATAACCAATCACTGATCACCATTCTTCCTAAAGACTAATCACTGATCACAGTTGTTCCTAAAGACCAATCACTGATGAATACTGTTCAATAACCAATCACTGATCACCATCGTTCCTAAAGACCAATCACTGATCACAATTGTTTCTAAAGACCAATCACTGATCACCATCGTTCCTAAAGACCAATCACTGATCACAATTGTTTCTAAAGACCAATCACTGATCACCATTGTTCAATAACCAATCACTGATCACCATCGTTCCTAAAGACCAATCACTGATCACAGTTGTTTGTCCATTCCATGAACTTTGTTCTTCATTTTAAACTCTCTTCTTTGCAATATTTATTGTCATTAAAGCGAGTATCCATAACCTTCCTTCTGGTCTATTTCCCAACTCCTCACTACTTGCCAGAAATTAGAGAATTTTTCATTTTGTAAATATCTAAATAATTTGTGGTGCATCGACCAAAGACGACTTCTTTCTGTAAGAAATAATTTGTAATGCATTATTTCTTATTCTGTTCTATTGTAAGCGTCTTCAGAAAATCTTCCTTCTTTACGTAACACGTGCTGAGATGCAGATGATCACGACAATTCAGTGAATATGCAAATAATACTGTTGGGTCATCTGGTGACTTCTCGCAGCTACTTTCCCCTGAAATGCGTCACCCATTCATATTTTATGCAGTGGGCTGTCACCACTCGTACACAAACCCTACACACTCTAGCTCCAACCTTACACACTCGAACATGACACACTCCTACTCCCAACTTCCACCTTCTCCACACACTCACACTTCCACTGGACTTCACTTCACACTTCAGCTTCTCCACACACTCACTCATTCACTCACACGTTGTCCTCCATAGCAATTAAAAGCGATGTTCTCGCTACACGTTTAACACACTGATGCGTGAAACACGTAACACGGTAACGAACTACAGGTAGAGCTAAACGCATTAGTAATAAAAATGTTATTTTGTAATTATCACTCCGCTGCCTTGATTCTTAGCCATAATTAGAGGTGAGCTGAAATTACTGTCATCTATCATAATTGCGGACTGCTCCGAACAGAGCACTTGCGCATGTAAATGTGCACTTGGCTCTGGGAGGGAACAGCACACACACACTCGTGCACACACACACTCTTATTCCCACATTCCCCCAGGAACTACTAAAAAAAATCTCTGACTTGTGTGATGCGACCAGACAAACAAACAGCAAATTTCCTTCTTCTGATGAGAAAATCTAAAGTGGGGGAAAAACCGCAGAGAGAATCACCACATTGAAATAAGATAAATAAATAAACGACTAAATGAGTGGAAAAAATAAAAGCTCAAGTTCAGTCCTCATGAAAGAAAGAAGGCATAATTGGTGTGGGGGTGTTTTAATAGCGAGGCTTTGCTCGGAAGCGTTTCTCATTTCCTCGCTGGGAGGAAATTGTGGGAACGTACTGAGGTGAAATGGCGCCTAAGAAAATGAGATATTCATGACAAATCGTGTTTACTCGTATAAATAAGGATTAACAAGGTAACGTGCGCAGTTGGGCGAAATAAATTAATGGCTCACTGCGAGAATTCTCGTTCTAACGATTCTCTTACGCTCGCAGCACGCATTCAGACCTAGTTTCTTATAAAACCTGCGTCCGTCCCGCTGATTCATAAATAGGTGCGTAGGTAATGTGCAGCACTGCAGTTTGACAAACAACATGTTTCTACTTTCTTGTCTGAGTAATATTTTGACCAACATTCTCATTGGTCAGAATATCTGGCCGAGAGATAAAAAAAAAAGCAGTGAGCCATTTGGGAGTCAAAAGCCAAATGATCTGAGCCAAATGATCTGACTTACTAAAATTCCCACTGCTACTTTAAACACATAAATAAGCTGTTTTTCCATCCATTAATTCTCACAAAAATATCCATGGCCAGGAGACAAGGGAGCAAAATTGGCCGTGCTTTTTTTCCCCTGTCGATCACAGCGACACTAGCCAATCATGGACTACTTCTTTTTTGTCCGAGTGTGTTGCGCCATTTTGTGACACAGCATGAGCACATGCCGCTGGCCAGCACACGGTAGCCTTCACCCTCTCCAGCTGGTAGCTCTCGTATGATGAGGGGAGAGCTGGCTCGTGGGCGGGCATCTGGAGGTGACTAGCTAATTAGGGAGGAAAAAAAATAAAAATTGTCCATTATTGTCCAAATTTTCCATTATCTCTGTTTACACAAATACATAAACACATCAGTTCCCTTAAAAAAAAAAAAAATAGATATCCATATTAGAGCCTACATAGCTGCATAGTAGAATAAATACTTACGTATTTACGTATGACGTAACGCATACGCAACATTCAGATGTATTAAGGTTCCCTTAACAAAGATTATGTATTGCATATTAGTTAACATCCCCAAAGCATGATCTTCAGCATTAATAAACCATTAGTAATGTAAGCAAAGCAAGTTAACATGAGTATTAATTCACGTTTTGTTTTTTATTTTAACAAAATACACCAACTAAATCCAACACAACATATAGAAAATGAAGAACACAACTGCGGCTATTACCGTAAATCAGACAGCTGATAGACCTTCAATGTTCCATGTGTAAATACAGAACAAACATTAATATCAAACATCTTTGCCCTCATAGAGGCAAGGTATTAACCGAAATAAACACTACTCCCTGGAGTGCGTACACATCAGCGCACGAGACGGACGCTGTGTGTGTTGTAATTTGCGTCAGCCAAAACATCGATAACTAGAATATCGGTGTGATTATGGTGCACACTCGGATCTCGGTGTCTCCAGGGTAAAGTTCTGCTGCTTCGGTTTAACGGTTAGTTACCTTCACTTAACTTCACTTGAACTAATGAATTGGAGCATGTAGCAACAGGATCAAACCGGGGTGAAGTGGTTGGTGGCGTCAATAAGGGCATCGTAAAAGATTAAATCAAATACAGGTGGCAATAAACCAGTCCGATGCTGTGAAAATAGCACGGGACAGCCGTTTTCCCATGTATCCCCACGCTGAGAGGACGCAGCCCTGTGACCTCGCGTTGATTTCCGTAGACAGCTGTCCAAACTCAGCAAGAAATCCAAATATATTGGTGGTACTCACTTATCATAGCTTCTGCATTAACCAAGCTGGAAGAAGAAGAAGTGCTAATAGTGTGATGTAAAAGAAACACTAAATACATGAGCAGCACTTTTAAGCAGACGCTTTAAAGGAAAACTCCAGCCTGAAACACATTAAATAGGTTTTTACAGACATATTAGTGATCGTGGTGCTAATATTTGGTTGGTGTTGTGCTTTCATTATTCCTGTGAGAAGGAATTTTTGAATGTTGAATCTCAAACAACGGGGACAACGGACAGGTTTTCCTAAAAAACACAAGAGCAAGAGCTTCTTCTCTCACTCGCCATTTTTCCCATCATATTAATGAGAAATTCAGCACAGAGGTATTGGAGACGTTGGGGCGAACACTGGACTCAAAGATCCAGAATGCAATGCAGCTACAGGGCACCGAGACTCGGCTCGGCTAGCTAGCGATCTACGAGCGCGATGGCGTTCTTGGACAGCGTTGGAGAACACGTTAATTATAAAGATGAATGCGCAAGTCGTTCAGGGTGGAGTTTTACTTTATGGTCCATTTAATTGCATTTATAAGGTCAATACAGTAGGAGAGTGTTAATCAGTCCCAATGCGCATCTGCGCTAACATACCTGATACGGTTCATAAAAGGCTTAATAATGACATAATGAGCTCAGCTAAGAGTGTTAATAACCAGTCTACGGCACATCAGTGGCCCCCCACAGACACTCAGCTCTTACGTTTAATTAGCTCACATAAGACTGTTTAATGGTTCATCTACCATTTTAACGAGAGTTAATTAGTCCATAAAATTCATCTTGTATGCAATATGTTAGTAAGCAAATTATTAGGCTCTTATGAGAGGTACAGCTCAGGGATTGAAAGCCGCGAGTCGTTTAAAAACTGAGCTAACGCAATCGTGAATACAAGGAAAGCAGATGTTTCAAATTTTTTATAATAATGCGGTTAAGGTCTGTGCTGAGTTCTGACAAGAAAAAAAAAAAAAAAAGAGCTAGTAATCAATAGTGTCTGTTTTTTTTTTTTTTCCTTAACACGATATTTTGCTCTTGCAGAGCCCTGTTTACGATATTTCTGTTTTGTGTTTCTTTAGCTAGCGGATAGCTCCAGTCAGTGTCGATATGGCGTACACAGTATACTATATTTTTATTTTCACAGTAACAGGGATAGTACAAGGAATAAAAGAAAAGCAGGACATTTTAAAAGTATTCAAATAAGAAAAATTTTAAATAAGATAGATCATTTTTTTTTCTTTGCAGTGCTCTGTGCTGAGCTGTGAAGAGATTAGCTAAAAACAGCTAGCCAGGCTAGCTAGACTTAGCAAGATCTGTCTCGCTAATTTTTGCAGATGATATTTTGGACAGTAGCCTCTCTTCCCACACCCGCTTTTTAATTTTCACTTCATTTTAAACCTAGCTAGATGGTTTCCTTTTAGCTAGTTTAGCTGAGCTGATCGTGAACGTTTTGTGTGTATCCTTACAACTAGCTCGTCTAATTGCTAGCTAGTTACTGTGAGGTATTTGGCCATGAATCGAAATAGATCTCTATTTTGCTGACTGAACTGAACATTTATGTGTCTTAGAGCTTATGTAGATGAATTTAAACTTCCATTTTGTAGTTTTGGTCGTGGGTTTTATCACATGTGGCAGTAAAATGAAAAGGTGAGCTCTGAAATGAATAGCTAACAGTAGTGCTAGGCTACAGGCTGATCTGTTTCTTCTTAAACTCTGTAGTTGCTCATGGCAATCAATAGCGGTTGTTTTAAACATTTCTGCCCTTTTTTAACCACTTTCTCATTATTTTGCACATGCAGAGCCCTACTTAAGATATTTCTGTTTGTTTTATTTAGCTAGCTTAGATTTGTACGTCAGTGTCGGCTACGACGGTGGATTCAGTTTAAATGTGTATTAGTCATTGGAGCTCTAGTGGTTAAACAGACGAAGTACAACATTGGAAAATTTTTTTTTTTTTACTCCTTGAACCCGCCTCCCATTCCCAGCCAATCTACAGTGGCCATCTCCCTCAACCCTTCATCCGCTTCATAGCCAAGTTATAACTTTATAAAACACGTGGAATTCGGCTCATACTGATTTGCTGCTGTGACACTGGTTAAGCATCTTCGCTGTCTTGTTTTTCTTTCTAATGAGCTCTCATGGGTTTTTCAGCTGACCATTACTACTACCATTGTAAGCTAGTTAGCATCATTAGCTGCACAGGAGTTCTATGTACTTTTCTATTTAGGTAGTTCATCCAAAGCATTACTTTACCTGGCTCTCTAAGTGACAAATCAGAGAGTAAATTTTTTATGTAAGGCTGGCCATTCAAACATTTCAGTGCTTTAGACCTGTCCAGGAGGAGCCTCACTAATTCAGCGTCCAACTTCATCACCTACACAAGTAATACACATCTCCATCTTTGCAAAGCCCCACCAATGTTAATGGCAAGAAATGTAGTAAAATTAGAATTAAGTTTTTTGGAAGTGTGGGTTTTTTGCTCACAGTAAAACAGATTTCCTTCCGAACAGACTGAAATGGAGGCGGAGCAAAGCAGCATTGGGGGCGTGTCTATAAAAAGGTCACGGACCACGCTTTTCCAACAGGTTTTCTCAGCTCCATAATACACTTGTGTTGACGCAAATACTCAAACGATTATTTTCTATCATGTTCTATACGTTTTCCAGGTGAATTGCGCTACTAAGAAATAAAAATACAAATGTCTCTTGCACCTTTAAAACATTTTAACACAGTAAGCTGTGCTCTGTTTTGCTAGCTTGCATGACTTGCGAGTGAAATGAGGAAAAGGTATGGCTGGTTTGCTTATAGGCTAAATTTAAACGTAATTTTGGAATTGGGCCAAACGGTAAACATTTTGACAGTAGTGATGTATTTCATGTCAGTGAAGCAAACTGCTAGCACAGATGGGAAAGCGAGTAGATGACGCAGCCAGGTTAGGCCACAAATGCTCACAGACACACATCTGCCCAGAATGTCATTAGTTTAGGCCCCCATATGGCGGGGCTCTCCATGGGGACAGAGCCATTGTCAATAAGGTTATAACAAGACCAATTTAAGGAAACACTACATTAGGGTACGAAAAGCAAAACTTGCTCTATGGGCATTTTTTCCTGATCGCTACAAAAACGAAAGTCAATCAGAAAAAAACTGAACTGGCATACTGACCTTTCACCGAGTTGCAACAGAAATGGCTCAAAGACATTTCATTAACTAGCATGGAATACATCGCTGGGAACACTGCTGTTGTTGTCGGCCTAAATATGCGGGTCGGATTGAAACCTGATCCCTTCAAGAGCAGTGGTCAAGTCTCAGCCGCCAAGACATGTTTGTATTTGAGTGAACTTGACATACATGACCTTTTCCTAGAGTCTTTCCAAGTGGATTTTTTTGTCTTTTCCCGCTTTGGTTTATGTCAGTAAGAAACTGATGGATCCTGGGTTGTTTTTTTTTGGTTCCCCCCCTCCAATCATGGTTAGGCTGTTGCTGTAGCTTGTCTTGTGCAGTATATGACACTATAAATCCTGCTTCATGCTGTCTGATCTACAGTTTTGGTTGAAAGCTAGGCTAGCATTAAATTACAAATGGATTACATTTAGCCCTTCAGATCATAATGAAAACTTTTTCATAGGCAAATGGATCCCGGATCAGTAAATCTGAGACTCTGAGGTTCCTGTCTTTCCCATTCGCTGGGCATTGTGCACGGTTTTCCGTGCTCAAACACATTCCATTCAAAGAGCTTTCATATTTAGCTAATGAGCTGAATCAGGTGTGTTAGTGCTGGGAAAACACTTGAATGTAGCTTGTTAGCCTAGAAGCCTAGATATGAGAAGCACCACAGGAAAAAAAACAATTCTTTATAAGCTCCCCAGTCAGGTACAGTACACTCAGTTTATTTCAGTAGACCAAAAAAGAAATGTACATTTGGTTTCTTGGTGTTTTTTTTTAAAAGATGTGCGTCAGTGTGTGGTTTGTTCGTGTACAACAGAGCTAACCACAAGACCTAGATTCTAGAGGTGGCATCTGAGTTCTGTTGCTGTTGTTCATCAGCAGGACAAAAAAACATGAAAGTAAAGCAGGTCATCATGAAGCTAAAAAAAAAAATACTCAGGATGTAACACTCTTCAGGATGCACATGTCTCCATGATCTCAGAACATTTTTTCTATCATTTAGCATTAAAAACAGTTTGATTAAAAAGTATCGAGTTCTGAGGCATCGTTCTTATAGACTGATGATTGTCCTCTTCCACTGTGAGGTTTCCAGTCAGTGAGACATGATTTCAAGATGATGTATCAGAAGATGGAAACCACTGCTAAGCCTCAAGAACAGACAGATCAGTTTATAGTGTGATTAAAAAAAAAAAAATACATTAAAACTTGGAGAGTTCTGCAAAGTTTTTAATGGACAGACTTCCACAGTAAAAGAGAGCGTGATGTAGAGCAGGATCCCCAATCCAAAGCAAACCTCCTCTTCTGGGAAACGTGGTCAGATGCAGTCAGGGCTACGGGTCCATCTTGATCACGAGTCTTTATTGATGCTTACACATTAGTCTGAAAACTAAACAGTAATAAAAACCAAATATCCAACCAACAAACTCTAAACTTAATGTCACTTCAGTTTGCAGGATAATGATCCAAAACATGCTGCAAAAGTTACTAGGCTGTAGAGGTGTGTATTAGAGGTGTGTTTTTTTTTTTTTTTTTTTTTTTTTTTTTTTTTTTTTTTTTTTTTTTTTTTTTTTTTTTTTTTTTTTTTTTTT
This sequence comes from Pangasianodon gigas, assembly GCA_022758105.1. Lineage (NCBI taxonomy): Eukaryota > Metazoa > Chordata > Actinopteri > Siluriformes > Pangasiidae > Pangasianodon > Pangasianodon gigas. Next base: position 17,033,309 of record CM040478.1, on the reverse strand, counting down.
TTTTTTTTTTTTTTTTTTTTTTTTTTTTTTTTAATCCCACTCTCTCGTTCACTTGAAGGAATTCTGACCTGCTCTCGCGAAACGTTTGACCAGCCCCGCCCACTCCTAAAGGAATTCTGACCAATCCCACCTTCTCCCGAAGGAATTTCCATGAAGTCTATTGCTAAAAGCACTATAGAAATTAAAAAAATTGAATTGACTTCTAGAGTCCCACTTTCTCCTGAAGGAATTCTGAGCAAAAAGACCCTCTCCCTATTCCTGAAGGAGTTCCTGACCAATCCTGCCTGTTCCTAATAGAATTCCAACCAAACCAATCCATTCCAAAAGGAATTCTGATAAATCCTGTCTTCTCCTTAAGGAATTCTGACAATTCCCGCCTGCTCCTGCAGTTATTATTTTTGTTTGTACTGGCCTCCATACTTTCTAACGAACTTAGTTGGTAATTTAAACCACAGTGACTCTGACCAGGACAGAGCGTTTACTGTAGATGAATGAAAGCGGTAAAGGAGTTGTGCAGCGCCGCACAAGCACCACGTACTCTTCCGTGGTAATGAACGTGGGTTCTCTTTGTCCCAAGAGCTTCATATCTGACCTCTCTGCATTTTATTTACCTGCGACCAAATTACAGAAGCAGGAACTCTGAATGATTACCAGAGAAGGACTGGGTTAATTAATTAACTTAATTCATTTTGTTCCCCAAAATACTGCAACTGTGATTAGTACATGGTATATATATAAAAAAACATGCATTAATGCTTGACTTCAACCTCATAATCAGTTTCATTTCAAATACAACAACATTTGATCACTGCCTGATTATCTTCAAACTGCCGTGTAATTATTAGTGCATCACTACACGAGCTGAGCGGTGTGTGTTACAGCAGAGTAACCGTTAAAGCCGAGGCTGCATGAATATATTCACCTTTATAGCCTTTAGAGAAATATAAAGCCTAGAGAAGAGGCCTGCGTTGCTGTGAAACGAGCCCGTTTGGTTCACATACGACCGGCTCAACATCAATTTGCCTAATGGCTCATATTAAGTGAATTGTTACTCCGGGGAAAAAAAAACCAGGATCATTTGTAGTGGTAAGCAGCATCAACAATTTCATAACAGATTATGTTTCAGTGCTCAGGGGAAAAATCTAAATCTCTGTCTGAGAAGTTACAAAACCCGACACGACAGCACACACGAGACGAGAAGTCTAGGACTATTCATTCGAAATTCAATTTTTAAAAAAAAAAATCGGATTTTCTTTCTACATGGTTTTTATTCTTCATATTTTTGTTGAGTCTATAACATCAAACTGGTAGGAAGGGAAATTCATTTTCACATCTTTTGTCACATTTTCTGACGTTCCCAAGACCTCATCACCATCCATGATATGCATATTTAACAACACACACACACACACACACACAAGCCATGTCATCAACACACACAAAACACATCACGTTCGCGCTATGGAGAATGACCAGCGTGCACGTGTGTGTGCCTTGCTTGCAGGTTCCCACTGTGTGATTTGTGATATTTACAGAGCAGAGCACCGGAGGGCTTTTTCTTCTTATCACTCTATTGATGTATAATATAAAAGCAGGTGTCAAATCACGGGCCGATAATTCAGCAGCACGACGCGCATTACTGTTTACTGTACACACTTCCCCTCTGGCTGGTTAGCGCACAATAAATCAGACTAATGCTGTATCGTTAAATCACAGTCCACTGTGTTCTGTACAAGCTGTAAAAAAAAAAAAAAAAAAACGGTGGGAAGTTGCTCTTTTTACAGTGACGTGACCTCGTGTTTGTCTTGTCATAATGGATTGTAGGTTAAAGTTCAAAAAGGGAAGTGAATCCCACATTGGTGTTAAAGAGCAACGTCAGCTCCAACGCTCAGGCGGCAGCGTCCCATTCACACGACCCTCCTGCCCTGTCCTTGGCCTGTCCTTTTTTTTTTTCTCATCATCGTTGGTGATGGTGTAGATGGTGTAAGCGTGCACACCGTGTTCAGTACTGGCTGTAAAACACGCGGGAATCAGAACAGGTTAAAGTTCAGAGTGACACGCTGACCCCACATCAGTGTAGAAGAGCAACTCTGTGATTAAAAAAAAACACCGGAATTCTGTCTGATTCACACGAGCCTGCGTTCTCCTCGGCACAGGATCTTTTTGAAAGCCCTCCTGAAGTCGTGGTTGAAGATGGTGTAGATGATGGGGTTGAGCGAGCTGTTGCAGTAGCCGAACCAGAAGAAGAACTTGAAGAGCGTGGTGGGAACGCAGCACGAGTCGCAGAGCGCCATCAGCGTGTACGTGAAGAAGAAAGGAAACCAGCAGACGACGAAGACCCCAACGACGACGGCCAGGACGAAGGTGAAGCGCTTCTCGCGGTTCTGGCGGCCCTTCCAGCGGCCGCGATTGGTGCTCTGTCGCGTGGACCGCTTGTCCGTCTCGTCCCCGGGTTTGATCTGGCTCAGCTTGGTCTTGCCTTTGGCTCGCTTCTTCTTGTTGGAGCAAGCGTTGTGGTCGTCCTTGTGGTCGGACGAGGACGACTCCTCCATGTCCACGCCGTTGACGTTGTCCTTGTCGTCGTCTTCCTTGCCGTTGAGCTTCTCGTGGCATTGTCCGTCACCGTTCTCCTCCTTTTTAGCATTGTTCTTCCTCCGTTCTTCCTCTTCCTCTTTTCTTCCTCTTCCTCTGGTCCTGCTCTTGGCGATCTGGTAGATGCGGATGTAAACGAGCACCATGATGACGCAGGGCAGGAAGAAGGAGCCGATGCAGGACGAGATGATGTACCACTTGTCCTCGTTGATCTTGCACAGGGGACGCCCCACCTCTTGCTCTCCCTCCTTCTCCATGGTGATAAGTGGAGGGAAGGAGATGACGGCGGCGATGACCCACACGACGAGGATGATGCACTTGATGCGGCGCGGCGTGCGCTTCAGGTTGTACTCCACAGCTTTCGTGATGGACCAATAGCGGTCCAGGCTGATGGCGCACAGGTGCGCGATGGAGGCGGTGCAGAACAACACGTCCAGCGCCAGGTACACCTCGCACCACGCCTGCCCGAAATACCAGTAACCCATCAGCTCATTGGCCAGCGAGAACGGCATGACCAGCGTCGCCACCAAAATGTCAGCCGAAGCCAAGGAGACCAGGAACAGGTTCTGTGGAGCCTTCAAGGCTCGGCTCGTGAACACGGCGATCACCACCAACACGTTACCGAACACCGTGAGGAGGATGAGCAGCACCACGAGCACCACCAGAGACACCTGCAGCGGGTACGGAGCACCACCACTCGTCCCGTTGGTCACGTTTACGCACCCCAGTGCCCCCATGGTCACTTCCCGTCCAGAAACAAATGGGGAATTATGGACAGCGTGTGGTCAGTTCATGCTGGAGAACGAGCTTCGCATCTCAGTCATGAACTGTGGGTGGATTTCATAACATCACTACTTTGTCCTGGAATACAAATGATACAGAAATAATAGACAAATGAGTTATTAATGTTATAGAGGAAAATACTGGACATATGATGCTTTTACAAAACTTCATCTTAAAAAAAAAAGTGAATAAAAATAATCAACTTACCTTTTGTGAGATAAAATCAGGCAGCACACAGAAGAAAAAAAGAAGAAAAAGTAGTTGTGATGCGCATAACTTGTGTTTTAAAGTAGCTCCAGCATCAGGTGCCTTCATTTCCTTGGCTCCTGAATCCTGCTCACTCTAATCCCATTTATCTGCTGCTCCTCTGCATGCTCGTGGCCACATCTACTCCTCTTTCTCCGGATTTCTGCCACTCCCTCATTTCCCCTCATTTCCTTCATTTCCCTCCTTCTCCAGAAAAACCCACTGCCTCCAAGCTGCACGTCGCCCGGCAACCAGCCACGGGTGCGTTATTTATTTACTTGCTTTCCTACCCGTATTCTAGCAATCCCGCCCCGCTCTCACGCGATTGGTTAGCACTTTATAATTCCGCATTCAGTGCGCCAATCCTAGCGAGGGAGGTGGGATGCATGTAGCCAATGATAGCGCTGGAAGGCGGGGTTTGTTGCTTGGCAACAGACACAGGTCAGGGCAGGGAAACGCCAAAAAGTACATGCAGCGTTTTCATTGTTAAAAAAATAAATAAATAAAAATACATAATAATTTCATGTATAGGCTGATGATGATGAATGAAATATCTTTTAAATAAATTTAAATTCCGAACACACCGCACTTTTTTACTTATATATTTTTTTTGCAGTTAGTTTGTACATACTTTTATCCCCTGTAAATGTTACTAACTTAATGCATATGCAAATTATCAGCGTTTTAAATGATAGAAAGACATTAGAAAATCATTATTTTTGCTGTCTGATGTTTTACAGCGCTTTAATGTGTAAAGAACAAACATCTCTTGTTTCAGTTTCACGCATGCGCACTGCGCAGACTCGGTAGAACAGGTTGCTGGTGCTTTGAGCACACAGCGACGCCTGCTGGTCAGTTTTCATATTACACTTCTCACACAGGAACATGAGCACACAC
>CM040478.1:16995034-17027377 GCA_022758105.1 Pangasianodon gigas | reverse complement strand
TTTTTCTTTCTTTTGAGCTAAAAAAAAGTGTTTAATTTAATTTCTTTTACTAGACCTAGCTAAATATGTACATTTTTTGCCTCTACTTTGTTTCATCTGTTATGACTGTCTCTATTTCTGTTCCTTCAAAAGACTGTGAGCGCTGACCAGTCAGGTTTGAGTTTGTTGAGACTGTCTGATATTGAAATTCAATAATAAAGCTGCTGGTACATTAATAAAGAAACCAAAAAAATCACCCATGTGACATCACCATAATCACTTATTGCTAGGCTGCTTCTAGCACCTCCCAGTGGTGACTGTCATTTTAGAAGACTCCTGTTTTACATTATCGCCCAGCTGTGAGGATATCACCTACTTGCCTACCACGGCAGACATTCAGACCTCCTGGTGTTTCATTTATTTATCTCTTAGAAATTGAGCAGCTATGTGACTATATAGCAGAAAATGTGAACGATTACAGAAATAAGGCTTGTTTTGCTTCATCTGTTTACACTTTGTTCAAACAACTGTTCCACCTGTGCTGGATTATTGCCATACTATCTCTTCTCATGCTTTCCAATCTGTACTCAAGTCGTTAGTTGCTAGGAATGTCAGATGAATGTCATAATATAAATAAAATTATAAATAAACATTGAAGCACTCTCACTCTTTACATTTCTCACCACACACTCTACCCCTCTGCAAGATGAGTTTGACCACATCAGTCAAGTCTATTTTATAATAAATGACATTTCCGGTACTTCAATCTCTCCTACACACTAGTGTTTTAATGATCTTTTGTTCCACAGGCGCTCTGACAACCTCTTGAAGTTTACAGCCTTCCTGTTTGTACAAAAAGAAAAGTTTTTACCAGAAATACATTAAATGACTAGCAGTAACATAATAATAGTAATAATAATGATAATATAACATTAATAACTTGTAACAACATGCAATTTTAGAGAGATTATTTATTTATTTATTTTTATCTTTATTTATTTATTTGGGTTAATAGTGTTAATTGATAGAATACCACAGACAAACACACACACACACACACACACAAAGATATACACAAAATGTTATTTTGGCACTTTTCAATTGGACCCACCATCTCTCAGGGTACAAGGTACAGCTGAGAGTCAAGATGTGATCATGTTACTGAAGCATAACAGTTCCTGCTTCAGAAAGGTAATTAAACACACCTCAAACACATAAATTGTTGTGCTTTAGTCACATTTTCCATTTTTGTATTATATGTCAACATATATACAAAATTTTACTCGACAGGTTTACATACAATATGTGTCTATAAAATATCGAAATATCTTCAATAGTCAAAGCTCAATGCAATTACGTATATGCTACATTATGATTTAAACTGCAGTAGTAAATATACAATTTTCTAGTAATTATCTCACTTAACTATTAATGTCTTAACATCATTATAACGATTATTAGTGGGAAGTAACGCAGAATTTTTGTTCACACTTCTTTTTTCTTCATGAGATTCTTTGTGCTGCCAAACCAATAGTCTAATCTCATAACTTTTCAACTGGTCCGAGATTGTAGCGCTTCAGGTGGCTCATGCACTCATGTGTACAGGAAGTGATGTCATGGGGAGTGCCGTGATGTGAGCTCAGATCTCCTCTTTTGTTTTATTCATTTATTTTACCAACTAATACTAGAAATATTGAAGATAGAATTTGTGTGCTAATATTTAGAAATGTTACATTAATACATTAATAACCTACGTGTTATTTTAGTCTTTTTTGCCTTCTTGACACACTGCAGTAGCGTAGGAATTCACTAAACCGTCACCAAACAAACTAGAGTTGTGTAACAAATTGCATACATATGTACTATTCTAGACCTTTATTTAGTACTAACACTAAATGCTTTTCTTATTTGGATTTTAAAAGCCTCTCATGTCATGTACTGAAAGGTCTGGTTTGAGTATTTGAGTCTTTTGAGCATGCCACTTGCATTGTCTTTGCTTCTGTACACACATGCAAAATCATGCATCAAGTATAAACCAGACCCTGTATCAGACTACCCCTGCGTAGTTTATTTTCCTATAACAACACGACACTTCCCATTAGACTGGTAAATCAAGGACTATTCCTTTGGTTTTCAGTCACTTGTTACACATACAGTATGTATGTTACAAGCATAATAAAATGTTCAAATGGTACTGTAGTCTTAAACTATGACTGTGGAATTTAAAAAACATAGTGGTGGTGGTCAAGGCTTAGGTTTGCAGAAAATTCATAATGACCAATTGGGGTCGCCCAAAAAGTTAAATCAGGGAAAGTACGAACTGGTCTTCCTTCACATTTATGAACATACACACACTGATCAGTTGTAATTGTGTGTGTGTAAAGAGATCATTACTCACTCTAGTTCCTCCAGTTTACAGTGTGGATCCTTCAGTAGATCAAAGAGCAGCTTCAGTCCTGATTCTCCTGGGTTATTGTAGTCCAGATTCAGTGCTCTCAGGTGTGATGAGGAGTTTGACCTCACAGCTGAAGCCAGGGCAACACAACCTTCATCTGTAATACTGCAATAGGACAACCTGCACAGAGAACTTGCATTGAAAACATGAGCTACACAAAATCTTTTTAATTACAACAGACGAAAACTTGAAGTTACTGTGGTTATTAAAACTCTGCTGCAAATGTGTGTGATGATGATGATGATGATGATCTGACCTCAGTGTCTCCAGTTTACAGTGTGGATTCTCCAGGCCAGCAGAGAGCAGCTTCACTCCTGAATCCTGCAGGTTATTCTCACTTAGGTCCAGTTCTCTCAGACTGGAGGAGTTTGAGCTGAGAACTGAGGACAGAGCTCTACAGCTTTCCTCTGTGAGATTACAGCCACACAACCTGGAGGAGAAATGATAGACAATTGTATGCAATAGTTTGTGTGTCCCTGGCCAAATTACACATTTTATTGATTTTTGAAACGAAAGGAAGAAACACAGAATCTGCAGCAAACTATTTTATATAAATAATTTTTTTTTTTTCTGTAAATGTTTATGCACAGTTACTTTACTGTATATTTGAAACTTAAAAATTAGATGTAAATAAAACACTAATTGGGCTATCTGCAAAAGTTTGGACACGCTACTAACATAGTACTTAGTAACCTCTTTGGCAGATATTCCAGCTTGTAAATGCTTTTTGTAGATGCTTTTACATGATGTTCAAGTAAGGGGACTGTGAGGGCCATTCCAAAAGCTTCGGCTTCTGTTTCTCTAGTTCATGTTGGATTTTGAGGTATGTTTTGGATCATTTTCCTGTTGTAGAAGCCAGCCTCTTTTCAGCTTCATTTACTTGACTGACCGTGTCATATCTGATTCCAAAATTCGCTGATATTTACTGAAATTCATTCTTCCCTCTACATGTGCAAAGTTTCCTGTGCCACTGACTGCCACACAACCCCAAAGCATAATGGATACAACCCCATGCTTAACAGTTGGCAAGATGCTCTTTTCATCAAATGCTGCTCCTTTATTTCTCCAAATGTAACTTTGATGATTATGGACAAAGAGTTCCATTTTAACGTCATTGGTGCACAGCACTTGTTTCCAAAAATGCATCTGGCTTATCTAGATATAGTTGTGCATACACTAATCGTTAACATTTGTGATGAACTGACAGGTAAGGTATCCTTCTGATGACTCTTCCATGCAGATCATGTTTGTACAAGCAATGCTACAGAACAGAATGGTGCACCACCATTCCCATGTCAGCTAAACCTTCCTGCAGGTCCTTAGTTATGGGGGTCTTGCTTTTCCTGCTAACCCATCACAGGGCACAATCGCACACACAGTCACACACCCATTCACTCACTACAGACAATTTAGAGATGCCAATCAGCCAACAAACGTATGTCTTTAGACTGGGGGAGGAAACCGGAGTACCCGGAGGAAACCCTCTAAGCACAGGGGAAACATGAAAACTCCACACAGGGCGGAGGCGGGAATCAAACCTCCAACCCTGGAGGTGCGAGGCAAACGTCTGACATCAGTATCTCCAGTTTACAGTGTGGATTCTCCAGTCCAGCAGAGAGCAGCTTCACTCCTGAATCCTGCAGGTTATTCTCCCTCAGGTCCAGTTCTCTCAGACTGGAGGAGTTTGAGCTGAGAACTGAGGACAAAGTTCTACAGCTTTCCTCTGTGAGATTACAATCACGCAGCCTGGAAGAGAAATGATAAAATATAATAACACTGATCTCAAACACACACACACACACAGAGTAAAGTTTAACCTGTAAAAGAAACCTTCACATAATCACATTTTGGTATTTTCTAATATATAATACTATATAATCCTGTGCAAAAGTCTTAGGCACCTTATTTTTTTAGTGTGAATTTTGTTATAAGTGTTTATTTTATGACTTCTGCACAAAAACATTTTAGATTTCCAAACATTATTTTTCCAGCAAAAAATTAAATGTTACAAAAAAAGTCTGGATGTCAGTTAAAAAAAATGCTAAAGTGAAACTGGAGATAATCACATTTAAAGATTTAATTCTGATTCTACTGAATGTCACTGTGTCTTATTTACAATATTTACATAGTTATTAATAGTTGCATACTGCATATTGTAAATGTTAGCGCTGCATAAAAAGCAACTCAAATGTCATGAGTCATGAGTGTGTGTGTGTGTCAAATAAAGTTGGATTTATATGTAACCGGGTGGTAAATGGTAAATGGTCCCTTTTTGTTTCTTTCCTTGCACTGTGTGAAACAATCGGAAAGCTGTTCTTGCCAACTAAATTTGTTAGCAACACCATAGTTATGTAACTTTTCCAAATCAGTTACTGAATAAACTCAAATGAATGAAGAACCTCTTAAATGTGTTCCTGGTGGTAAATCTAAATCCACGGTCACACACTTTTGGTATCAGGAGTGGGGCTGTTTATTTAGTTTGACCAATTTGCACCTAGCGGCATAGCTAAACTAGACAATACGGCAGTGGTGAAGATTTGTTGGAGCAGAAGGCACCGCAGTTGTGGAAGCGGTGGTCAGAGTGGGACTGTCGGAGGGTTTCCAGTGTAATGGAGCAAGAGTTACAAAGTAGTTCCTACAGTCAAAGTTTAGCTCCCGGAATTCCATGGCCGCATCTGGGGGCAGTACACCAGCATGGGGGTGTGCCTGAGGTACTGAAAGGACCAAGAGAACTGAATGAGTTTTACACCAAGGACAGGAACTCTGCACTGAATCGCTTTAAGTTTGAGACATTTCTGTCTGACCTACTCTTGTGAAATGTCTGACTCTGACGAAATGAGGGGATCTCGGGGGATACAAGCTCCCATTGAGGGGGCTGTGGGTAATGAGGGATTGGAGAAATGATACCCTGGCAAATAAGGCTACTGGTGGGGGTAATTCGACCCACTCTTATATCTGTGTTCCTCGAGAAAGCCAGGTTCAACCTTTTAGTCAGGAGAACAGCAAAGAAGGGCGGTCCATAGAGGAGTTTATTGAGGAGGTGGAAAGGGTTCTAAGAGCTAGAGATCAAACTCAGGAAAAACAGTTGGACTTTATTGTCTCACATTTGAGAGGCCCTGTGCTAGAAGAGGCGCGTTTGTGTGGGGGAAGACCCGTCCATTCAGAAGTGCTTGGTGAAACTGGGTGTTCTTCAGTTGTGGCCGAGAACCAAACATCTACTGTGTTAAATGATATTCTACATGTGATGTCCCAGCAGGACAAGTGAATAAGTGAGCAGGAACAGACTATCTCTGAGCTTACTAAACCGATTAAGGAGCTGACTTTGCAACGGTCACTGTCAGTTCCTCAGACTTGTGCGCCCTTGTCTAAGACTCCTTCAAAGTTTACAGAGGGGGGAGAACTTATCTGTTTCAGGTGCAGCTGGGTTTGGCATATCACTAGACGTTGCACCATGAGACGAGGCAGGCATCCCAAGAGTGCTGTCAAAGTTACAGAGGAGCAGGGAAAACGAGGTCCCTCAGTTGCTCTCAGCCAGGCAGTGCAAGGGGTCATTTCTGGATCACCACCCAAAGGAACTAATCGAGACAGGTTCCTTGAATGGGCTGTTGGAACATGCCTGATGGTGGACCTGAAGATCAGAGGTATGCCTGTGTCGTGCTTGCTAGACACTGGTAGTCAGGTCAGTACTATTACTGAAGGTTTTTTCTGAGAGCATTTATTTGGGGATGAGAGTGATGTGTTGTCTAGATCAGGTTAGTTGAAGATTACTGCAGCCAATGGTTTAGATATTCCCTATTTAGGTTACCTGGAATTGGACATGGAGGTTATGGGGATGATTCTACTTGAGTGTGGTTTCTTAATCGTTAAAGTAACTCCAAATCCGTCACCTGCAACAGTGTTCATCATCCTGAATATTATTAGTAAATGCTGACAGATAATATACACAAAATTTGATACCACTTTGGGTGGTCGACTTGATTCGAATTGGAGGACAGCGTTCCAGCTGGCACAGTCGGTTGAGTTAACCTTTGCTAGGGTCACAGGTAAGACTGCTGATCATGTGCCTGCCTGGTCTTCAGCTACAGTTATGGTTAGGTGGGGGTAAGTAGGAAAGTGGGATGGTTCTGTATGGTTATTAAAACCAGCAAATACTCCTTTACCAGAAGGCTTGGTTGTAGTGCTTACCTTAATCACATCTGCGCTATCCGTGTGTCCAGTAGGGTGCTTACCCTGTCTCGGGAAGACCTTTGGCTTCAGCCTAGGGTTGCCTGGGTGTGTTGTCCCCGGTAGACAGCTCCAGTGTGGATATGTCGTGGGAGATGAGGTTTCAGAGGATTTCCGCAGACATGGAGCAGGTCACTATGGATGTAAATCACGATTCTGACAGCAGGTCAATATGGGTGTAAATCACAGCCCAATCATTCTTGGATCAAGTCAACATGGGAGGCATGCCTGAACAGCAGGTCCAGTTGAAAGCAGTGCTGAATAAGTGTTCAAGGTTGTTTGCCATGGAGGGCGAGGATTTAGGCTATACCGAGAAGGTTTGGCACGAGATACATCTAACCAATGACATACCCTTGAAACAGCCGTACAGGCGAATCCCACCTAACCAGTATCAAGAGGTTAGAGAGCACATTGCTAGGTTGTTGAAGAGGGGAGTTATTCAGGAGTGTGTCAGTGCTTATGCCTCACTTGTGGTCCTAGTGCGCAAAGCTGATGGTATGCTAAGGTTATGTGTGGATTACAGGAAGCTCAACGCCAAAATGAGATGTGATCCATTTCCATTACCCAGAATTGATGAGAGCTTTGATGCCCTCAGGGGCACTAAGCTCTTTTTACCCTTTGACTTGGCGTCCGGGTACCATCAGATTGCAGTAAGCGAGAGAGATAGGGCCAAGACGGTTTTAATATGCCTTTTATTTGAGTATCAGAGGATGCCATTTGGGGTATGTAATGGACCATCGACCTTTTAGCGGCTCATGAAGGCCATCATGAGTGATCTGATCTTTCAAGTGTTGATAGTGTATGTAGATGATATCCTGCTATTTTTGCAGACGTTTGAGAAACACTTTAAAGGTCAGTTTAAAGGTCAAGCTGGGGAAATGTCATTTTCTCCAGGGTGCGGGAAGATTCCTTGGTCATTGGGTGTCAGCGGAGGGGACTGCTCCTGATCCGAGCAAGGTCGCTGCTGTCAGTGAGTGGAAGACTCCTGAAACTGTTAAAGAGTTGAGGTCATTTTTAGGGTTTTGCAGTTACTAAAGGAAGTTTATCTAGGGCTTCTCGAAGGTAGCTGGGCCCTTGCATGACCTGTGAATGCTTGCTTGCATGAGGGCAAGTGTATGAAAGATAGCTGCCACTTTAGTACTCGGTAGTGCATTCAACCAGTTGAAGGAGAAACTTACCACATCCCCTGTACTAGGTTTCACTGACTTCACCTGGCCCTTTATCCTGGAAATTCATGCAAGCCAGAATGGTTTAGGGGCCATCCTGTACCAGAAGCAAGTTGATGAGAAGAGAGTCATTGTATACGCCAACAGAAGTTTGCGTAATGCTGAGAGAAACAACCGCAACTACAGTAGCATGAAAGTGGAGCTACTGGCCCTTAAGGGTGCCGTAGACGAGAAATTTCGGGGCTACTTGCTTGGGCCCGGTTCGAAGTGATTACGGATAATAATCCTCTCTGTCACTTGCAGACTGCCAAGCTAGGAGCCACAGAACAGAAATGGGTAGTGCAGCTGTCAGTTTTTAACTTTGAGGTGAAGTACAGGCCAGGCCAGAGTAATGCTGCCGCGGATGCTCTGTCTACAACAGAAAAGACCAGTTCAACTGGAAAGGAAGTCCTTAGTAGGGTCAGTGAAGTGCCTGTTGAAGCACTGGAATCTCATAAGCGAAAGGAAAGGGTTGTTGTATCAAGTAGTAGATGGCCCTTCTGATGGGTGCTGCTGGCAGCTGTTTCTACCAGAGTGCTTGAAAGACCAAGTGCTGAGTAATGTGCATGATGGTATGGGGCATCAGGGCATCAAATGCACGGTGAGTTTGCTGAAGCAGAGGTGTTTTTGGGTTGGCATGCATGAAGATGTGGAGGAATGGGTAAAGACATGCCAGCATTGCATCCTCACCAAAATGCCTCAGCCCAAGGTATGTGCCCCTTATGAGAGCATTTCTAGCTTCCAGAGCTCTAGAGGTGATTGCAGTGGACTTCGCAGTCCTAGAACCTGCTTCTGACGGCCGTGAAAATGTTCTCATTGTGACCAACATGTTTACAAAGTTTATGCAGGCATTCCCCACGAACGACCAGAAGGCAAACACCACAGCAAAAATCTTGCTAAAGGAGTGGTTTAGGAAGTATGGAGTCCCAGAGAGTGTGCACTCCAATCAGGGCAGAAACTTTGAGAGTGAGATAATTGCCAAACTGTGCAGAATTTATGGTGTGAAAAAGGCTTGTACGACCCCTTATAGGCCTCAGGGAAATGCCCAATGCAAACTGTACAACCAAATACTTCACAACCTGTTATGTACATTGTCTCCAGAAAAGAAATGGCATTGGCCAGAATACTTGCCCAAATTGGTCCATGCGTACAACGTGACTCTACATGCCACTACAGGGTTTCCCCCCCTATTATTTACTCTTTGAAGTGCAGCCACATCTGCCCATAGATGCGTTGTTGGGTAGGGAGGAGGTTTCAAAGCATGACTTGTTGTCTGTTCATCAAGAGAGACTGAAGAACGTCCACAAAAAGGCTAAGGAGTACTCAGAGGAAAAATCTCTGGACAGGGTGACCCGACAGAAAGAAAAGACTTTTTGTCCCCATGTCGATGTTGGGGAGTTTGTATACCTGCGCCATACAAATGGCGGAATAAGATTCAAGATGTCTGGCTCCACTTGTATACAGGGTGGTAGACGTGTTAGGAACTAGTTACATGGTGGAACCTTTGGAGGGGGGGTCAGTTAAAAGGGTCCACAGGGCAGAGTTGCGTCCGGGTGCCATGCCCATTCCTAGACTTAGGAGTAAGTTAAAGCCATCTTTAGATAGTCCGTCTGACACCGTGGTAGTGACTGAGACTTCTGGGCCAGATTTTGTTGTGGTCGAGGAAGTTTTACAACCTTCCCTAAGTGTGGCCTCAAATGTGCCAGTTGGATGAGAGGCTCAAGGTACTTCAGGGGTTGAAGATAACAACTTTGGAGGTAGTCAGGTACAAGTACCAGTGGATACTGGTAGAGACTCTGTAGGTTCTGATGGTGTTGCTCTGAAAGCAGAGGTTGCAGATGAGCATGTTCAGTCACGCAAATTAGAAACTGGTGTAATGGGTCAGGAGAGTCAGGAGAGATGTGCCAGCTCCAGCGGTGAGGAGAAGTACGTGAACCACTGCTGGTGTTCACACGAATCCTTTTCATGTGCCCAGATCCATTTCTATTTACATGAATAATCAACTATTAAAATATTAGTTTTTGAAGCTCTAAACAAAAGTCAGATATAAACAATCACGTAGTCGATTTTGTTTGTAATCTTTAGTGATAAAGTGATGATCTGACCTCAGTGTCTCCAGTTTACAGTGTGGATTCTCCAGTCCAGCAGAGAGCAGCTTCACTCCTGAATCCTGCAATTTATTGAGACTCAGGTCCAGCTCTCTCAGACTGGAGGAGTTTGAGCTGAGAACTGGGGACAGAGCTCTACAGCTTTCCTCTGTGAGATTACTACACCGCAGACTGGGAGAGCAATGATAAAATATAATAACACACAAATCTCAAACACACAAACATTGCCATAATTAAACTAAGCTTTAACTTGTAACATGTTGAATCAGAAGGTGTTTATTAATTTTCTATAGCAGCATGGACTGGAATATTTACAACTGTAACATAATAGGTTTATATTGATTCACTCAGTCTAATATGTTACTTTTCCTATAACAGCTCATTCACAGGGACTTCAATGGCAGACGCTCCACATAAACTAAGTCTAATAATAAACTGATTAAAAACATGTTGTTACAATTAGGGGAACAATTAACACGAGTTAATACAAACAATGCAGTTCAATGTTACATTAAAATAACAAACAGCAAAATGCAGTAATATATTTATGAATAAAAATACTCACACAGCTCTTCTGGAGGCTTTGACCACTGGCAGCAGCCCCAGCAAACATTCCTCTGATCGATCATATTTCCACAAATCAAGCTCATCCAGCTCCTGTTCCGAGTTCAGTAACATAAACACCAGAGCTGACCAGAGAGAGGGTTTTGCTCTACTAGCATTTGTCTTTTTAAAAATAAAGCAGAGAAATGCATATAAAGCAGCCAGAAACTCCTGAACACTCAAATGTACAAAGCTGAACACCTTCCCCAGGTGAAGCCCAAACTCCTCTCTGAAGATTTGGGTACACACTCCTGAGTACACTGATGCTTCTCTGATATCAATGCCACACTCTCTCAGGTCATCCTCATAGAAGATCAGGTTTCTTTTCTCTAGCTGTTGGAAAGCCAGTTTTCCCAGTGCCAGGATACTCTCTCTTGTCTGCTGAGTATCAGGGTCACATATCTGATGGTATTTTTGGTCCTTGTGTTTGATCTGAAAGATCAGAAACTTTGTGAACATTTGAGTCAGAGTCTTTGGGATCTCTCCACTCTGTGCTTCACCCAACATTCTCTCAAGTACAGTGGCTGAAATCCAGCAGAAGACTGGGATGTGGCACATGATGTCGAGGCTTCTTGAAGACTTCACGTGTGTGATGATTTTATTGGCCAGGCTCTGTTCACTGATCTTCTTCCTGAAGTACTCCTCTTTCTGAGGATCGTTGAACCCTCGTACCTCTGTTATCTGGTCTATACACTCAGGAGGGATCTGATTGGCTGCTCCTGGTCGACAGGTTATCCAGAGGAGGGCAGAGGGAAGCAGATTCCCCTTGATGAGGTTTGTCAGCAGTACATCCACTGAGGCTGACTCTGTCACATCAAACAAACTCTCATTGTTCTGGAAATTTAGAGGAAGTCGACACTCATCCAGCCCATCAAAGATGAACATGACTTTGTAGGAGTCACAGTCTGTTAATTGTAGTTTTCTCATTTCTGGGAACAAATTATGAAGAAGGCTCATCAGACTGAGATTTTCCTGTTTCATCAAATTCAGCTCTCTAAAGGGAAGTGGAAACATGATGATGACATCCTGATTTGCTTTTCCTTCAGCCCAGTCCAGAATGAACTTCTGCACAGACACTGTTTTTCCGATTCCAGCAACTCCTTTAGTCAGCACAGTTCTGATAGACTTGTCTTTAAAGATGTCTTTACATTTGATGGGTGTCTCCTGTGTTGCTGTTCTCCTGGACGCTTTCTCAGTCTGCCTCGCCTCATGTTCATTATTGACGTCTCCGCTCCAGCCCTCTGTGATGTAGAGCTTTGTGTAGATCTCATTCGGACGTACTGAGTATCCATGTGAGATTCCTTCATTAAATCTTTTAAACTTCTCTCTCAGGTTGGATTTGAACTAGTATAGCTAGTATAGAACTTAATATTCTTTCAAATGTTGCTGTACATTCCTGATTCATGTATTAAATTTACAAATATTACAGACACACTGCAAAATAAGCACTATAATATCATATTAAATTTCAGATTAGTAATATCATTTCTGCTAATATAAATGTACTCTTGTAGATTAGAAAAGTAAAACATATTTTGTGTGTCTAATTATGAAACAAAGTGAAATAGATGGAATAAAGTCCTGACTCAGAGTTCTTACTGTTGTGCAGTGTGTTAGCGAGATCTGTGTGGTTCATGTTCTTCAGGCCGTGCAGTGTGATCTTCAGCACTCCCTCTCTGACACTGTGCAGATCCTCCTCATCCTCCACCTCCCTCTCAGTGCATGCTGTGTAATCTGGACTCAGGAGCTTCCTAAACCTGTTCGGCTCATTCTTTACCAGAGTGATGACCTTGTGCTCCAGCTCCTGATTATAAACACACAGAAACAGACCTAATTATTGTAATGTTACAAAACGAGAAATATTTTTATTTCATTTTTAAAAAATCTATATCTATTACCACAGTTAAAACTGCCTGATTACTCATAATGTTGCTACACATGGATAAAACTGTAAATGGCCATTATTCTAAATAAAGAAACCCTACTCAGAGACAAATTACACGTAGGAAATATATACGCACCTTGAAAATGGATTCCAACTGAATTTTGCTGACGATGTTTGATTTATTTTTTTGTGGTCTATGAACAAGTAAAACACATCATGTAATATGGACTATATGTATTCATAGCTGCACAACACACACTAATAAATACAATTACAGATATCTTAACACAATACACTGATTTCAGAATTTACTAACTGTCACTAACATATTTAGAACCAAATGCTTTAATGAATGAATTAATAAAATTGTTATATTCTCATTAATTTCATAGGTGTTCTTCTGTAGCACCATAAAACCCTCCAGCTCAGGGACAGGTTGAACTGAACTCTTAAACTAGTTTTCCTCATTTCCAGGCCGAGAGCTGCAGTTTAGTGTTTTACTGCTTCAACAACTGATACAACTCTTGAAGGGTTCATAATGAGACAAGTGAGTTCGATCAGGTGGAACGCTGATGTAAAACAAGTCACTGAACTGACCTCAGATCAGTAGAATCATCGCCATCTCTGAAGGTATTTGGCCGATGCATTGACTGGTCACTCTTCACGGACACACAGCTGGGTTCTGGTGAGTCTGATCTCTTTTCCTTCATCATTCTAGAACACAAATAACATCGGAGCCTATAATTAAGGAAAATGCATGCTCATATAATATGGATTGTATATGGATGATTGTATATCAACTATGAATTAGTGTTGCCCAGAATCTCTTATAAATACTTAAACTAATCATCAGACAATTAAAGCTAAGATAAAAACACTGCATTGGTTCATGAGATTTGTCTACAGAAAAATACATTCCATGTTTGAATACATTCATGTTTGAAATGACACAAGGATATATGTCCTTTAAAAGCCAGCAAATACAAGTTTTCAGGAAAAAATAACAGTGAACATCAAAAAGCTATTCAGAGGAAATGACAGATTTTGATGTCGTTATAAAGGTAAAGATTGGGCATACATAATCTTTATGTCACATTCAGAAAGGTAAATACAAACTTTTAAACTCGTACCATTATTCGCTTTTTTCACTATTAGCATTGTAACATACAGCGTTAAGTGTACACTATTTGAGGCTTTTGTTACTTGTGAAAATGAGGGAACGTCTGTGAAAAGTGACACTAAATGTCTTGTTGGTATAAATACATTTATTTGTCTTTATTTAAGGAGTTGGAAATATTTGCACTCAGCTGTAACTGTAAGAATGTGCTCAGCATTAAGCACCAGTAATTTCAGCTTTATAGTTTAAAACCTGTATACTTGATTATCATCTCAAAGCTATGCTAGTCTTATGCTACACATTACACAGTCCTCTTTATTCTTTTCTCAGTGAATAATTTCTCTAAATTCTCTGTAGATCAGATCTGCTGATACTAAACATCTGGAAACAAAGTTCAAGTTCACTAGTTGTTAACTAGTGACCTTTTTTTGTTTTAGAGATACAGATCTGTTCCCGTGTAAGCCATGGTGTGGATTTTCTGCTGGTGAATGTAAAAGTAACTCACCTCTCATCTTTCTTTAAGTCCTGATTTCCAGACACATTCATGTTGGAGGTCATGTCTCCTTCTCCAAATTACAGCAAGACACACGTTTACTTCACTCCAACATCGGCACGTTAAATCAAACCCTGTATCATCACAAAGGTCACTTACAGGGACACGTTACTTTATCATAATACAATTCAAGTCATAATACAACCTGTGTACATTAAAACTTCAGTAAAAAAAAATTAATTAATTAATTATTTTTTTAAAAAACCTAGTGTAAATTCGGAGTGTTTATATGTTATAGCTTTAGATTTACTGACCATTTTTACTTCTGAAAAGTTTTACTTTCCCCTCGTCACAAAATGGAGCTGCTGAGATTCACTTTCACTTACAATATCTTTATATATATCTTTATATATTACAATATATTGTTCTCCATAGGGCAAAGGGCAATAATTGCAGAATGGACACACACACACACACACACAGAGAGAGAGAGAGAGAGAGAGAGAGAGGGAGGGAGGGAGGGAGAGAGAGACTGGAAATTATGGCAAATAAATGTGGTTAATAATTATCTTCCTACATTAGCAAAGCTTCATAGCTTTAATACAGACATGACAGTTAAGGTCTGGGGTTCTAATTTTAAATAATATGGCTAAATAGTCAAGTTATTACAAATTATGTTGGTGCACTACATGTTCAGGACTACAAATCAGCTTTAGGTAAACATGGGGGTGACAGTAGAACATCTCAAAACAATCATTATTACCCATTTCCTCTTAAACATCAGAACCGCTGAGGATGCCCAAAAGGAGGAGGGATTGATAAGAGAATGATTCTAAAGAAACAGTTTTATTAAAAGGTTGAGCACAATGAGCCAGTTACACCATCTAGAGGTGGTGACATAAAGTGCACAAAACATTTTGAATGACTTACAGCTTTTTTAATGGTCTTTTTTTGGGGGGGGGAAATCCATTTAAAAGACCATTACGGTAGTCTACTCCACCGGAGATAAAAGCATGGATGAGTTTCTCCAGGTCTTGACACCAAGACTGCTTTTATGATGATAGAAGGCTGATTTTGCCCGTACATGTGAATGAGTGTGTGAAAGTGTGTGAAAGTGTGTGTGCATGGTGTGTTGTGATGTGTTCTTTCAGAACGAGATGAAGTTTCTAAACCAGATCATAGAAAATCAAAAGCCCGAGTATAAGGTGTGTCGGCAGGGGCACGATCGAGCGTCAGCTGTAGACAGAGAGGAGGCGGGTCAAACCAGCAGGTAACACACGATGATTCTCACCTGTGTCTTATTACCTGCAGTCTACCTATTTGTGTCTCTTTGTGGTTTCAGATTTTTTTTCTCCCATAACCCACGATTGAGAGAGAGACAGAATGCGAGACCACTTGGCAGAACTTGCAAGACACACACACACACGCCAAGATGTGTGAACTTGAACCAGACAGAGCAAAAGCTGCAAGTTTTGTGTTTTCTGTTGAGTTTTGAAAGTGCGCTGAAAAGCACGATCTGAATAAACATGAACCCGGAGCTCAATTAAGATTCTGCCTGTCTCTTGAGTCTTCCTCCGCACCCTCACACACTGGAGTTCTACAGTGGTGCTGAAACCCAGGTTCTGGAGAAGACTCTGATGCCGCCATGGAAACCTCCCCACTAGCCGAGATCGTCAAGGCCCTCGCCACCCTCCACCAAAATCAACACCAAGCGTTCCTCGACCTGTGCCAGGAGCAGCAGCGCCACTTCAAAGCCCTCACGCAGGAGCAGGCCAAGAGCCGGCAAGCACTCCAGAAGCTGCTGCAGCCCAACAAATCTCCATATTGTAAGGGTTATATAAGGGTTATAAAGGGTGTTAAAGTGAACAGAGCTGATGCAGAGATTTGACACAGGCAGGTAAATCCATTATCAAACAGTAAAACACTGTAGAGTTACGGTTAGACATTTTATGCATTGGTACTATTTCACACTTTGACAGTTCATTAATATAATGACAATGACAGTGACAGTTGATAGTTTTTTAAATTGAATGTAGAAAAGTACGTGTCGGGTCTGCAGTCCAGTTCTTGTCCGATATTAATAATAACCTAACTACAACTGTAGTGAACAAAATATTTACTGTAGATTAACTGACTTTGAGCAGCAGTACACAGATTTTGACAAAAAAAATGTCTTGAAGTTATTACTATGAAAGAAAAGCATCAAACAGATAAATTAATTTGTCCATTCATTAAGAACAAAAAAACTTTAAAATAATAACAAATGAAAATGATGACGTTTAGCTTACATACTAGGCTTACGCGATATTGATTTTTCCCTGCTTGTGATGTAATATTTTTAAAAATTGCAATAAACTATTTAATCAATCAGAATCTGCCTAGAAAGACAGGAAAACGAGGATTTCCACCATTTCAGGTTTAAGGTGAGTACACTGAAAGAAAAAGGGAATATGGGGAAAAAAGGAATATGTTTAAAAACAACATGTTTATGTACAACAGGAAGTGCCTCTGGAAGAAAAGATCACTCAAACACCTCTGTGTGTGAAACTGGTGTGTGCTGAGCATGAGAATGAGAGCTTGAAGTAATGGAAATGTCGTTAATTCAAAAATAGACTTGACTGATGTGTATCAAGCTCATCGTGCAGAGGGGCAGAGTGTGTGGTGCGAAGTGTGAAGGTGCGTCTACAGAACAACGCCCACAAACCACAGAGCTGTGAGGTCCAATTCAAACCCTCTCCCATTAAAAAACTGAGAGCTGATGTCTGTGACTGAAAGCTCTGGATTCATATCTGATTAAATCAAGCTCAGCATTTTGTGGCAAAACTTTTTAATTTTATTATTAGACAGTCTGAGCAAACTCAAACCTGACTGGTCAGAGCTCACAGCCTTTTGAAGGAACAGTGACAGAGACACAGTTATAACAGATGAAACAAAAGAGAGGCACAAACTGAAATCAGGACAGAGTACATCTTTAACTAGGTTTAGAAAAAGAAATTAAGATAAAGAGATGCTTAAAGATAAAAAGATATAGCGTATATAGGTGCAGAGTAAAAAAGGGGCATCAGTCACACTTGAATCTCTGTTCTCATGAAAACTAAAGGGGAAGAAACTAAACTAAAATAGGGAGGTGTGAAAACTGGTCTCATGAAGAAGCTCATAACTGCAGTACGAGTGAAGGAGGAACAGGCTGAATAAGGCAGTTAATATTCATTAAAAGAGTAAGATAGATTTATTTTGTATTTATAAGGACATTTTTGGTCTAAATTCTACACGTGGTGGATCTTCAAGCGTCGGCTGTCTGAAGGCTGATGTCACCATGTTTTACAGAATGTCGAGAAATATTACAGTAGCAGCAATCCTCATGTTACTGACAGGTAAACTTTTCAGATATTTCAGCTCTTTCTACTGTTTTTATGTGCTGTTGTGTCACTACTGCAACAATTCAGAAAAGCCCTAAACATGTCTCTGTGTTTGGAAGTATTTTTAATGAATATAACAATTTGACAAAAGTCGTGCAGACAGGAACATTGGGAGGTCGTCGAGTAAAAGACAAGAGTTAGAGCAACAACATAAACGAGAAGGTTAAAGTTCACAGATGAACTTTGATGTTGGCTTGACACTACTCACTTCTTATATTACACTGTTTTGTTGTCGTTCATTTTAAAATGTTAAAAAGTTTAACAGTTATACGTGTAAAATTTAAAAGTTAAAAGGTTACAATGGTTAAAGGTTAAAAACTAAAAAACTATTTTTAAAGGTTAAAATGTTGAAACATTTAAAAGTTAAAGCCCTTCTAAATGAAATGAACTTTAAACTGATAAGTTGATGGTTTGTTCAGGTCATGGTCTGTGAAACAGCATACAGTGCTAGAAACTCAAGATTTCATTCATCCTCTGTTCAAAAGCCTTCTTCAGTGATCTTTGTGTGTGTGCATGCATGTGTGTGTGTTAGATTGTGTTAGATTAGTTTCTGTGTTTTAGAATAGTCTAATAAGGTCTTATCTGATTTTAAAGGCAAGTGTCTCTGTGCTTGTAATTTACTGCCTTAAACTTCCAATCTTGTTACTGTGCTCCTAATATAGTGTATTGATTATATTTAGGATATTATTGCAGGTGGCCATGAAAGTACTCTCTTATGCAGAATTAACAAATGTACTAATTTCAGCTTATCGCTGAATGATAAGTTGTTGCAATATTTAGCTTGCAAAATTTCCCCCTCTGGGCTGATCTGCTAGTTTCCCCTACATATTTTGGTGGAGAATACAGGCAGCTTAATCTCAATAGCCACTCTTCTACATATTTTGGTGGAGAATACGGGCAGCTTAATCTCAATAGCCACTTTTCTACATATTTTGGTGGAGAATACGGGCAGCTTAATCTCAATAGCTAATTTCCTACATAAGCATGCTTTTCACTTACATTTACATTAAGATTTAAGGCATTTGGCAGACACCCTTATCCAGAGTGACTAACAGAAGTGCTTTGAAGTCTCATTCAATAAATACATTCTGATAGTGGTTCGCTAGGTCACAAACTAAGAATACCGTGAGGTAATATAGTAACAAGTACTCAGACAATACAAAGTTGTTTTTTTACTTTAAGTACTTTAAGAAGAGGTAGGTCACTCAGCTGTTCGGACATCTAGGGGAAGTTGGACCAGTCGGACCACCTAGGTGCTAGAACAGAGAAGAGTCTCGATGCATGCCTTCCTTGTACCCTGAGAGATGGTGGGACCAATTGAGCAGTGCTAGAGGATCGGAGGGAGCATGGTGCAGTGCCGTTTTTGGCTTTGTAGGCAAGCATCAGTGTTGTAAATCTGATGTGGGCAGCTACAGGATGGCAGTAGTGGGAGCGTAACAATGGGGTGGTGTGGGAGAACTAAGGAAGGTTGAAAACCAGTCGTGCAGCTGCATTCTGGATCAGTTGCAGAGGTTGAATGGCGCTTAGAGGCAGACCTGCCAAGAGTGACTTGCAGTGTTCCAGTATCAAAATGACAAGGGACTGAACAAGCACCTGAGTGGCCTGTGTGGATAGAAATGGACAAATCCTTCTGATGTTATAAAGGAGAAATCGACAAGATCGTTTCAGATTAGCAATGTGAGAGGAAAAGGACAGTTAATTGTCCATGGTTACCCCAAGGTTGCGTGCAGTAACCGAAGGTGAGAACAGACAGTCCAGGGAGATCGCATGATCCTGACATGGGGATGAATCACCTGGGATGAACAGCAGTTCAGATATGGTGGGATTAAGTTTCAGCTTTCAGGTCAAAGAGGATGAGGGCTGATGACAGTTTGGCTGATCTAGCAGCATGTAGCTTCTCAGTGATGGCCAAAAGGGCAGTCTCTGTGGAATGTGCCAGTTTGAAGCCAGACTGGTTAGGATCTTGGAGGTCGTTCTGTGAGAGATAGAGAGAGAGTTCATTGTAGACAGTTCATTCTAGGATACTGACTTACTAAAGACAAAAAAAAGGCAAAGCATCTCAAGGGAGGAAACTCAGCATGTGATGACATCCATGGGTGCCAGAATTCAGGCAGTCATTGGATTTGCATCCAAGTAATTAAAATGATCCTAATATTTATGGTTATATTTAATTTGTCCAATTACTTTTGATCCTGTGAGAATTGCTGTAATTCCTGAATGATTAATGCAATATTTTTGTTAAAACCACTTGAATTAAAGCAGAAAGTCTACACTTCATTCACATCTTGATTGCTTCATTTCAAATCCACTGTGGTGGGGTACAGAGGCAAAATTACAAAAATTGTGTCATTGTCCAAATACCTGACTGTATAATTATATAATGTCCTGCACCTTTCTTTATCTGTGAGTTTATTTGTTCTGTTAATTCTATAAACCCAGAAGAAGTTTCTGAATGGTTTCAAACTAAGTTCTGTTTCACACGTCCTTAGCCAACTTGCTATGTATGACTAAGAACAGCAGCAGCAGTGGATAAGACTGTGCTCTCTTGCTGGTCAGTGCACAAGTCATTGCTTTATGTGTTTAACACATTTTAATCTGTGCTTCTTGTGTGTGTGTGTGTGTGTGTGTGTGTGTGTGTGTATTCCAGGGGTTCAGGCTCAGCACAGTGTAGCCAGTGCAGCACCCTTCTCCTCTCAGAGTCTCTGTGCTGTTACTGGATCTACAGTAAAAATCTCCTGTACATTTACAAAACCTTACCACTCCAGTGTCACACAGAGAAAGTGGTATCGAGTCCAGAGCTCTGAAGGAGAACCACAAGACCTAAGCAAAGATCCACAATACTCAGGACGGGTGTCTGTAAGAACCTTGTGGTCTGACTGTGAGCTGACACTGAGCAATGTGAGAGTGAGTGACTCTGGAGTTTATAACTTTAGATTTAAAACACAGAGAAGTGACTGGATATCAGCCTCATCTGGAGTTAATCTGACTGTTACAGGTAATACACACAAACAATGTAAAATATGTAGTATGTATTTCAGGTATGTAGTATTTACAGAGTTTTGTTACATAATTGTGTGTAGACTTGCAGGTGAAGGTGGATCCTAACACTGTAGGACAGAGAGAAGTGAAAGTGACCTGTAGATCCACCTGCACCATCAGCACACACCGTTTCTATTGGTACAGGAATGGCAATTTCTTCAGATATACCACTGACGCCTCCATTGTGCTCTACTCACCCAGTCTATATGATGAAGGCAGCTACTCCTGTCAGGTGTATGAGAGTGAACTCCGCTCTCCTCCAGTGTGTAAGTGTCAGAGTAAATCTGTCCCTCAGCATCAAACTGAAACCAGTAATAATGTATTAATAACGAATTAATCCAGATTTGAATTCCTCACTCTCATGTTTCAAATAAAATATGAAGCATATTATATCTGAGGAGATTTTAAACAATTTAGACATTTTATTTTAAATTAAAGCTCAGTATGTCCTGTCTTTGCATACATTTATAAACAAAAGAGCATGATAAGTGTGGGAGACATGCATCAAAAGAAAATCCTCCCATAATTATTACCATTCTGTGTGTTTCAGGTGTACTGGGTAAAGAGTGTTGGGGTGTGACTTACACTCCTGAACATGTGTGTGCTCTGAAAGACACATTGATTGATCTTTCCTGCTCTTATAAACACCCTGCAGGCCACACAGTGATAAAATCAGTGTGGTTCATTAAAGAGCAAGCTGGTGTTGACCCTGAGGATGTGAGAGAGGATGAGGAGTATCAGGGCCGAGTGCAGTACACACAGAGCTCCCCGAATAACTGTAGTCTGAGAATCACTAACCTGACAGAGAGAGACGCTCAAACATACAGATTCAGATTCTACACTGACCGGGACAAATACACCGGCCAACCTGGAGTCACTCTGTCTGTCACAGGTAATGTTAGACACTCATACATGTACTTAATTAAATTTATACAGATGAAAACAAATCTATCTAAAGTTTATTATTTGCAGATCTGGAGGTTACAGTATCAGACTGGAGTAATGGGTATAAAAATCTGAGCTGTTTCACCACCTGCACTCTGTCTAACAACCCCACTTACATCTGGTACAAGAACGGACAGCGTGTTACTGACCAGAACAGAAATGAACTGTATGTCAGTAATAGGACTGCAGGTAGCTACTCCTGTGCTGTAAGGGGACATGAGGAGCTTCGCTCTCCTGCTGTCTGTAAGAACTTACTTTACACTTCACTCATTTTGTCATCTCACTAGCAGCTTTTGTTAGACTACAGTAAACTCACATGCACTGACACATGAATAAGTGACGATTTAAGTTTTTTTAAAATTTGGATTTCTGTTCTAACTCATTTTGTGTGTTTCAGGTGTTTTTGATGAGAAGAGCTGCTGGAGTGTGACTTACTCCACCCAGACTATCTGCTCTCTGATTGGCTCATCAGTGGACATACTGAGTTACTATACCTTTCCTAACAATCAGAAAATGACAAAAGTGTTCTGGTTCATTAAAGAGGAGGCTGGTGCTGAGCCTGAGGATGTGAGAGAGGATGAGGAGTATCAGGGCCGAGTGCAGTACACAAACAGCTCCCAGAATAACTGTAGCCTGAGAATCACTAACCTGAGAGAGAGAGACGCTCAAACCTACAGATTCAGATTCTACACTGACAGGGACAAATACACCGGCCAACCTGGAGTCACTCTGTCTGTCATAGGTAATGTTAGACACTCATACATGTACTTAATTAAATTTATACAGATGAAAACAAATCTATCTAAAGTTTATTATTTGCAGATCTGGAGGTTACAGTATCAGACTGGAGTAATGGGTATAAAAATCTGAGCTGTTTCACCACCTGCACTCTGTCTAACAAGCCCACTTACATCTGGTACAAGAACGGACAGCGTGTTACTGACCAGAACAGAAATGAACTGTATGTGAGTAATAGGACTGCAGGCAGCTACTCCTGTGCTGTAAGAGGACATGAGGAGCTTCGCTCTCCTGCTGTCTGTAAGAACTCACTTTACAATTCACTCACTCTGTCATCATCTCACTGCCAGCTTCTGTTAGACTACAGTAAACTCACATGCAGTGATACATGAATAAGTGACGATTTAAGTTTTTTTAAAGTTTGGATTTCTGTTCTAACTCATTTTGTGTGTTTCAGGTGTTTTTGATGAGAAGAGCTGCTGGAGTGTGACTTACTCCACCCAGACTATCTGCTCTCTGATTGGCTCATCAGTGGACATACTGAGTTACTATACCTTTCCTAACAATCAGAAAATGACAAAAGTGTTCTGGTTCATTAAAGAGCAGGCTGATGCTGAGCCTGGGGATGTGAGAGAGGATGAGGAGTATCAGGGCCGAGTGCAGTACACAAACAGCTCCCAGAATAACTGTAGCCTGAGAATCACTAACCTGAGAGAGAGAGACGCTCAAACCTACAGATTCAGATTCTACACTGATGGGGGTAATTACACCGGCCAACCTGGAGTCTCTCTGTCTGTCACGGGTAATGCCACCCAATTATATATTTACTTAACTACATTTACACAGATGAAATAGGTGAAAGTAATTACTAACCTAATTTAGTATTTGCAGATCTGAAGGTCACAGTATCAGACTCGGGTAGAGGGCAAAAGAAGTTGAGCTGTATCACCACCTGCACTCTGTCTAACAACCCCACTTACATCTGGTACAAGAACGGACAACGTGTTACTAACCAGTACACAAATGAAGTGTATGTCAGTAGTGAGGATGCAGGCAGCTACTCCTGTGCTGTAAGAGGACATGAGGAGCTTCGCTCTCCTGCTGTCTGTAAGAACTCATTTATTTGAAAAAAAGAAATAGTATGTTTTAAATAAAACAATGAGATAATAACTCAAAATATTGATATAATGTCTTGAAATAACAAGATCTTAAGTCAAAATAATGATGTATTACATAAAAAAAACAACAACAAAACAGTTCAGCTATTTTTAACAGCTTGTTTTTCATGGCCTTTTGTAAAATCAGATGCTATCACTTTGAGCTAAAGTTTTTTTAAATAATTTATTAACCTTTCTGAAAGAAGTTAGTTATTGAAAGTAAGATAAAGAATTTGGCAACTCCCACATAAAAAAATAAAATAAATGGGCTGTTTGTCTTACAAGGTCATGAAACCTCTATTACTGTGTACAGTCAGTGAAAAAAACAACAGAAACACCTGATGAAACATGGCATTTAGAGGCAGTATAGTCATGTGGGCTTTTGATATTAGATAGCAAATTGTCATAACATCAGATAACACAAACTATGATAGTGGAGTGAAAAAAAAACTTCGGAAGGTGGACTTTTTAAAAGGTAAGGATCTACCTTTCTATTTTATTTGAGGGATTTCATTTGGACCACCTTTCGTAACCATAGTAAAGTGTGTTGTGTGGCTATGTAAAGATTTGATTTGGTTAACATGGTGGCATCGTGTCTATTTTACTGTGCTAAAGTTAGTTTCATATTCAGGCATTTAGGTCTTTCTGAGAACCAACTACTGTACACCCATTTAATCAAGTTGGAAAATATTTATCAAAAGCATGCATTGAACAAGTTCTAAATTTGTGCCTAAGAACCAGCATAAGGAAATTAGCATTTATCACACATGTGTACACACAGTTGTACACAATGGAAGTTGATGAATGGCCACATTTATGTGCATAAAGGACCACTCCCAAATCACCATATATGGTAGACACCTTCCCTTTGAAAAGCCCAGTAGCCTGAAGATGAAGAAGCTGAACTTCAGGTAGACGCAGTCAGGGACAGCAGCATTAACATGTATAACGAGAGAGAGAGAGAGAGCGAGAGAGCGAGAGAGAGAGAGAGCAAGAGAAAGAACAGATTATTTGGTATGCTCCTGCTCTACAGGGTGTACACTGTGAGTGCAAGCAGGGACTCCGGCAGTACTAGTTATGACAATATAACTAAATGGGAGAGCCAGAAATTAACAGTCATGAAGGCACCCTGAGACATAAAGTGTCTCACCACTCCAATGTCAACAAACCTGAGTGAATGTGTAAGAGAAGGGCGGGTGACAGAATTCAGTTTACCAAAATTCTCTATGGCGATGAACCTGTGCCTTTATCTGAGAGAAAAGCTATTAAACAAAAAGCTTGACTAAACAAATATTTAGACTTACACAGACTGTGTCTGAGTCCCAAATACTAATAGTAAGGCCATAACTGTTCCATAACCAGGGGGGCTTTGTAGGAAAAAAACTATCCCTCCTGCTGCAGTCTTTATTATTCTAGGTACTAATAAAGAGTCTGCACCTTTAGAAACTGATGAACACATACCAGCTGATTCAGGTTGTTTATTTCTAATCAGATTCCCCTAAAAACACCAGTGCAGTGGTTCTTTCCTCTGGAGACACAGTGGAGGGGGATTCAGTGACTCTGAGCTGTAGCAGTGATGCAAACCCTCCTGTTCTCAACTACTCCTGGTTTAAGCAGAGAGCAGCTGCAGACACACTGCTGACAACAGGCCAGAATTACAGCATCAGCAGCATCAGCTCCCAGCACAGCGGACTGTACTACTGCACTGCTCACAACCAGCTGGGACAGCACAACTCTACACCAACACACCTGGATGTGTTATGTAAGTGCAGTGGAAAACTTTTATGTAGCTGTATAAAGCAGATGTTTTAAAGCAAAATTGTTCTAGTACTGACATTTCTGTCCAAAAAGCTATGCAATTCCTGAACCACAATTTGTGTGGAAAAAAGAAATAGCATGTTTTAAATAAAACAATGAGATAATAACTCAAAATACTGATATAACGTCTTGAAATAACAAGATCTTAAGTCAAAATAATAATGTATTACATGAAAAAAAAACAAAAAAAACAGTTCAACTATTTCAACAGCTTGTTAATCAGGACTTTTATAAAATCAGATGCTATCACTTTGAGCTAAATCTTTTTAAATAATTTACTAACCTTTCTGAAAGAAGTTAGTTATTTAAAGTAAGATAAAGAATTTGGCAACTCCCACATAAAAAAATAAAATAAATGGGCTGTTTGCCTTACAAGGTCATGGTCTTATTTATCAAAGCATGCATTGAACAAGTTCTAAATTTGTGCCTAAGAACCAGCATAAGAAAATTAGCATTTATCACACATGCATACACACAGTTGTACATAATGGAAGTTGATGAATGGCCACATTTATTTGCATAAAGGAACAGCCCCAAATCACTATATATGGTAAACACCTTCCCTTTGAAAAGCCCAGTAGAGTGCTCATGCCACAGGGCTTTTCAAACGGAAGGTGGTTACCATATACACTGATTTGGGGGTGTTCCTTTATGCAAATAAATATATCGCTAACTCATTGTCAGTAAAGTTCATCTTTTTAGACCTTTTGACATGCTCCATGTCATCTACAGCATGTCAAAAGGTCTAAGAAGATGAACTTTACTGACAATGAGTTAGCGATACTGTTGCACAAAGTAGTGTAAAACAAAAATGGTTTATATGGTACTTTTATGAGTGGTTTGTCTAAGAAATATTTTTTTTTATCAATACGTCTTTACTTTATTGCCCAATGACATGTAGAAAACTTGCGATGGCTTGAAATTCCTTCATTATTTATGTCTTTTCTGTTACTGTATTTGGAATGTAATGCATTGCAAAGTGAGCGATATTAATGTATATGAGACATGTCATTTCCACTCATAGCAGGTTGGGAAATGCCACAACTGTCCGCAATTTCTTGTTGAAATGTGCCTGTGGCTAAAAACCACAAACGGATTGCTGTATTTGTAGAACATTTTCTCATGCTGAAACACAAAGATCCAAGCAGAAATAGAGTATCATGATAGGCCAGGTAGAAGCAGTCAGGGACAGCAGCATACCATCAGGCAGCAGGATTAACACTTATAATGAGAGAGAGAGAAAGAACAGGTTATTTGGTATGCTCCTCCACTACAGGGTGTACACTGTGAGTGCAAGCAGGGACTCCGGCAGTACTAGTTATGACAATATAACTAAATGGGAGAGCCAGAAAACAACACAGTCATGACGGGACCCTGGGACATAAAGCGTCTCACCACTCCAACGTCAACAAACCTGAGTGAATGTGTAAGAGAGGGGTGGGCGACAGCATCCAGTTTACCAAAATTCTCTATGGCGATGAACCTGTGCCTTTATCTGAGAGAAAAGCTATTAAACAAAAAGCTTGACTAAACAAATATGTTTTCAACCTAGACTTAAACACTGAGACTGTGTCTGAGTCCCAAATACTAATAGGAAGGCCATAACTGTTCCATAACCAGGGGGGCTTTGTAGGAAAAAAACTATCCCTCCTGCTGCAGTCTCTTTACTATTCTAGGTACTAATAAAGAGTCTGCACCTTTAGAAACAGACACACACCAGACACACACCAGCTGATTCAGATTGTTTATTTCTAATCAGATTCCCCTAAAAACACCAGAGCAGTGGTTCTTTCCTCTGGAGACACAGTGGAAGGGGGTTCAGTGACTCTGAGCTGTAGCAGTGATGCAAACCCTCCTGTTCTCAACTACACCTGGTTTAAGCAGAGAGCAGCTGCAGACACACTGCTGACAACAGGCCAGAATTACAGCATCAGCAGCATCAGCTCCCAGCACAGCGGACTGTACTACTGCACTGCTCACAACCAGCTGGGACAGCACAACTCTACACCAACACACCTGGATGTGTTATGTAAGTGCAGTGGAAAACTTTTATGTAGCTGTATAAAGCGGATGTTTTAAAGCAAAATTGTTCTAGTACTGACATTTCTGGACAAAAAGCTATGCAATTCCTGAACCACAATTTGTGTGGAAAAAAGAAATAGCATGTTTTAAATAAAACAATGAGATAATAATTCAAAATACTGATATAACGTCTTGAAATAACAAGATCTTAAGTCAAAATAATGATGTATTACATGAAAAAAAAAACAGTTCAACTATTTTTAACAGCTTCTTATTCAGGATTTTTATAAAATCAGATGCTATCACTTTGAGCTAAATCTTTTTAAATAATTTATTAACCTTTCTGAAAGAAGTCAGTTATTTAAAGTAAGATAAAGAATTTGGCAACTCCCACATAAAAAATAAAAATGCTGTTTGCCTTACAAGGTCATGGCCTTATTTATCAAAGCATGCATTGAACAAGTTCTAAATTTGTGCCTAAGAACCAGCATAAGAAAATTAGCATTTATCACACATGCATACACACAGTTGTACATAATGGAAGTTGATGAATGGCCACATTTATTTGCATAAAGGAACAGCCCCAAATCACTATATATGGTAAACACCTTCCCTTTGAAAAGCCCAGTAGAGTGCTCATGCCACAGGGCTTTTCAAACGGAAGGTGGTTACCATATACACTGATTTGGGGGTGTTCCTTTATGCAAATAAATATATCGCTAACTCATTGTCAGTAAAGTTCATCTTTTTAGACCTTTTGACATGCTCCATGTCATCTACAGCATGTCAAAAGGTCTAAGGAGATGAACTTTACTGACAATGAGTTAGCAATACTGTTGCACAAAGTAGTGTAAAACAAAAATGGTTTATATGGTACTGTTATGAGTGGTTTTTCTAAGAAATAATTTTTTTTATCGATACGTGTTTACTTTATTGCCCAATGACATGTAGAAAACTTGCAATGGCTTGGAATTCCTTCATTATTTTTGTCTTTTCTGTTACCGTATTTGGAATGTAATGTATTGCAAAGTGAGCGATATTAATGTATATGAGACATGTCATTTCCACAAAAAAAACCTGCTTGGGAAATGCCAGACCTGTCTGCAATTTCTTGTTGAAATATGCCTGTGGCTAAAACCCACAAATGGATTGCTTTATTTGTAGAACATTGTCTCATGCTGAAACACAAATATCCAAGCAGAAAGAGAGGCAGCAGGATTAACATGTATAACGAGAGAGAGAGAGAGAGAGAGAGAGAGAGAGAGAGAGATTGAGCGAGAGAAAGAACAGATTATTTGGTATGCTCCTCCACTACAAGATGTACATTGTGAGTGCAAGCAGGGACTCCGGCAGTACTAGTTATGACAATATAACTAAATGGGAGAGCCAGAAAATAACACAGTCATGAAGGCACCCTGGGACAAAAAGCGTCTCACCACTCCACTGTCAACAAACCTGAGTAAATGTGTAAGAGAAGGGCGAGTGACAGAATCCAGTTTACCAAAATTCTCTATGGCTATGAACCTGTGCCTTTATCTGCGAGAAAAGCTATTAAACAAAAAACTTGACTAAACAAATATGTTTTCAACCTAGACTTAAACACTGAGACTGTGTCTGAATCCCAAATACTAATAGGAAGGCCATAACTGTTCCATAACTGGGTGGTTTTGTAGGGGAAAAAAAACTATCCCTCCTGCTGCAGTCTTTACTATTCTAGGTACTAATAAACAGTCTGCACTGTTAGAAACAGATGAACACACACCAGCTGATTCCAGTTTTTTATTTCTAATCAGATTCCCCTAAAAACACCAGTGCAGTGGTTCTTTCCTCTGGAGACACAGTGGAGGGGGATTCAGTGACTCTGAGCTGTAGCAGTGATGCAAACCCTCCTGTTCTCAACTACACCTGGTTTAAGCAGAGAGCAGCTGCAGACACACTGCTGACAACAGGCCAGAATTACAGCATCAGCAGCATCAGCTCCCAGCACAGCGGACTGTACTACTGCACTGCTCACAACCAGCTGGGACAGCACAACTCTACACCAACACACCTGGATGTGTTATGTAAGTGCAGTGGAAAACTTTATGTAGCTGTATAAAGCAGATGTTTTAAAGCAAAATTGTTCTAGTAATGACATTTCTGTACAAAAGGCTATGCAATTCCTGAACCACAATTTGTGTGGAAAAAAGAAATAGCATGTTTTAAATAAAACAATGAGATAATAATTCAAAATATTGATATAACGTCTTGAAATAACAAGATCTTAAGTCAAAATAATGATGTATTACATGAAAAAAAAAAAAAAACAGTTCAACTATTTCAACAGCTTGTTATTCAGGACTTTTATAAAATCAGATGCTATCACTTTGAGCTAAAGCTTTTTAAATAATTTACTAACCTTTCTGAAAGAAGTTAGTTATTGAAAGTAAGATAAAGAATTTGGCAACTCCCACATAAAAAAATAAAATAAATGGGCTGTTTGTCTTACAAGGTCATGAAACCTCTATTACTGTGTACAGTCAGTGAAAATAAACAACAGAAACACCTGATGAAACATTGCATTTAGAGGCAGTATAGTCATGTGGGTTTTTGATATTAGATAGCAAATTGTCATAACTTCAGATAAAACAAACTATGATAGTGGAGTGAAAAAAAACTTCGGAAGGTGGACTTTTTAAAGGTAAGGATCTACCTTTGTATTTTATTTGAGGGATTTCATTTGGACCTTCCTTTCGTTCGATGGGTCACATTGCTGTCTGTTAACACGCTATAGCAAAGTGTGTTGTGTGGCTATGTAAAGGTTTGATTTGGCTAATATGGCGGCATTGTGTCTATTTTACTGTGGTAAAATTAGTTTCATATTCAGACATTTGGGTGTTTCTGGTGAATAGCGCATGAAATGAGAGCCAACAACTGTACACCCATTTAATCAAGTCGGAAAATACCAGGGGTCTTATTTATCAAAGCATGCATTGAAAAAGTTCTAAATTTTGCCTAAGAACCAGTATAAGTAAAAATTTGCATTTATCACACATACATAAACACAGATGTACATAATGGAAGTTGATGAATGGCCATATTTATTTGCATAAAGGAATAGCCCCAAATCACTATATATGGTAAACACCTTCCCTTTGAAAAGCCCAATAGAGTGCTCATGCCACTGGGCTTTTCAAAGGGAAGGTGGTTACTATATACACTGATTTGGGGGTGTTCCTTTTTGCAAATAAATGTATCTCTAACTCATAAGAAGATGAACTTTACTGACAATGAGTTAGAGAGACTGTTGCACTTTATTTGGCACTTTTATGAGTGGATTTTCTAAGAAATAAGCATGGTTTTTTTATCGATACTTGTTCATTTTATTGCCCAGTGACGTAGAAAACTTGTGATGGCTTGAAATTCCTTCATCATTTTTTGTCTTTTCTGTTACCGTATTTGGAATGTAATGTATTGCAAAGTGAGCGATATTAATGTATACGAGACATGTCATTTCCACTCATACCTGGTTGGAAAATGCCAGACCTGTCCGCAATTTCTTGTTGAAATGTGCCTGTGGCTAAAAACCACAAACGGATTGCTGTATTTGTAGAACATTTTCTCATGCTGAAACACAAAGATCCAAGCAAAAATAGTGTATCATGATAGGCCAGGTAGAAGCAGTCAGGGACAGCAGCATACCGTCAGGCAGCAGGATTAACACTTATAACGAGAGAGAGAGAGAGAGAAAGAACAGATTATTTGGTATGCTTCTGCCCTACAGGGTGTACACTGTGAGTGCAAGCAGGGACTCCGGCAGTACTAGTTATGACAATATAACTAAATGGGAGAGCCAGAAAATAACACAGTCATGAAGGCACCCTGAGACAAAAAGCGTCTCACCACTCCACTGTCAACAAACCTGAGTGAATGTGTAAGAGAAGGGCGGGTGACAGAATTCAGTTTACCAAAATTCTCTATGGCGATGAACCTGTGCCTTTATCTGAGAGAAAAGCTATTAAACAAAAAGCTTGACTAAACAAATATGTTTCCAACCTTCACTTAAACGCTGAGACTGTATCTGAGTCCCAAATACTAATAGGAAGGCCATAACTGTTCCATAACCAGGGGGGCTTTGTAGGAAAAAACTATCCCTCCTGCTGCAGTCTCTTTACTATTCTAGGTACTAATAAAGAGTCTGCACCTTTAGAAACAGATGAACACATACCAGCTGATTCAGGTTGTTTATTTCTAATCAGATTCCCCTAAAAACACCAGTGCAGTGGTTCTTTCCTCTGGAGACACAGTGGAGGGGGATTCAGTGACTCTGAGCTGTAGCAGTGATGCAAACCCTCCTGTTCTCAACTACACCTGGTTTAAGCAGAGAGCAGCTGCAGACACACTGCTGACAACAGGCCAGAATTACAGCATCAGCAACATCAGCTCCCAGCACAGCGGACTGTACTACTGCACTGCTCACCACCAGCTGGGACAGCACAACTCTACACCAACACACCTGGATGTGTTATGTAAGTGCAGTGGAAAACTTTTATGTAGCTGTATAAAGCGGATGTTTTAAAGCAAAATTGTTCTAGTAATGACATTTCTGTACAAAAGGCTATGCAATTCCTGAACCACAATTTGTGTGGAAAAAAGAAATAGCATGTTTTAAATAAAACAATGAGATAACTCAAAATATTGATATAACATCTTGAAATAACAAGATCTTAAGTCAAAATAATGTATTACATGAAAAAACAACAAAACAGTTCAACTATTTTAACAGCTTGTTATTCAGGACTTTTATGAAATCAGATGCTATCAGGGACAGCAGCACACCATCAGGCAGCAGGATTAACTTGTATAATGAGAGAGAGAGAGAAC
Organism: Pangasianodon gigas; assembly: GCA_022758105.1. Taxonomy (NCBI): domain Eukaryota; kingdom Metazoa; phylum Chordata; class Actinopteri; order Siluriformes; family Pangasiidae; genus Pangasianodon; species Pangasianodon gigas. The sequence continues at coordinate 16,995,307 of CM040478.1, read as the reverse complement.
AGATTATTTGGTATGCTTCTCCACTACAGGGTGTACATTGTGAGTGCAAGCAGGGACTCCAGCAGTACTAGTTATGACAATATACAGTCAGGTCCATAAATATTGGGACAGTGACACAGTTTTGGTAATTTTGCCTCTGTACACCACCACAGTGGATTTGAAATGAAGCAGTCAAGATGTGACTGAAGCGTAGACTTTCAGCTTTAATTCAAGGGGTTTAACAAAAATATTGCATTAACCGTTTAGGAATTACAGCCATTTTTTACAGAGTTC
>CM040478.1:16939513-16994934 GCA_022758105.1 Pangasianodon gigas | reverse complement strand
AGTCACCGCCCCGTCTCTGTCTCTGCCCCAGTCACCGCCCCGTCTCTGTCTCTGCCCCAGTCACCGCCCCGTCTCTCTCTACTCCAGTCACCGTCCTATTTCTGTCTCTGTCTCTGCCCCAGTCACCGCCCCGTCTCTGTCTCTGCCCCAGTCACCGCCCCGTCTCTCTCTACTCCAGTCACCGTCCTATTTCTGTCTCTGTCTCCGCTCCAGTTACCACCCCGTCTGTCACTGCCTCCTCTCTGTCTCCATCCCGTGTCCATCACCGTTCCATCGCTTTCGCCCTCACATCTTTCTCCCTCTGTTACCACCCCATCTCCGTCAGGTCCCATCTCTGTCTCACTCTCTGTCACCACCTCATTTGTCTCCATCCCAGTCACCGCCCCGCCCGTCTTCATCCCATGTCCATCACCGCCCCGCCCCTGTCTTCATCCTATGTCCATCACTGCCCCGTCTCCATCGCCCTATGTCCATCACTACCCTGTCCTACCCTACCCTGCCCTGTCTCTGTCACTGTTTTATTTACTGGCCTGTCCTTGTCACGGTCCCAGTCACCGCTTCATTAACGCTACAGTTTTGTCTCAATAACTGTCCTGATTCCTTCTGTCCCGTCCCGTCCCCATCTCGCACACATCAGACAGGAAGCATGTGTCTTAAATGGGACACGAGCACTCAGTACTCATCGAAGGCATTTATTTTCCACATAACAATAATAATAATAACTCCATCTCGTTAACAGCTAACTGTAATTACACAAAAGAGGGAAATCAAATGTACACTTTGTTTCATCTAAGCTTTTATACAAAACTGGGAATGCGATGCCTGTGGCGTGTCTGCGAGCGGGGAACAGAAAAAAAGCCCTTTTTACAAGTTTTCGTTTGACGGTCCGTGCTGCGCTCGCGCCTGTGCGCTCGAGTCTGTAATAACTCTGCGTGTGTGTACAGCATTGTGTGTGTGTGTGTGTGTGTGTGTGTTAAAGAGGTCCAGCAACAGCTCGAAAGCAGCGACGGCGTCCATCATGCTCTGCTTTTTCAGATATGCTGCTGCTGATGGAGACGTCTTCACAAAATAAAAATAAAAGTTTAAAAAAAAGTTACAAAATAAAACACGAGCGTGGACATGACGATTAAAAAAAAAAAAGTTTGATAAACTACACGGGAAATTTTTAAACATACAGTCACTTGATATTGATATAATACTAAATAAAGACAATTCCATTCAAATTGTTAAAAAAAAAAAAAATTCAAGGGTCGTAATTAACTTTTAACACTTTGCAAAAAGTAATGATAATACCAGAGATATGGACGTTCCGTAACGCACAGTGACAAACTGACAAAAAAAAAAAAAAAAAAAAAAAAAAAAAAAAAAAAAAAAAAAAAAAAAAAAAAAAAAAAAAAAAAAAAAAAACAGATTTAATAAAACAATGTACAAACCAAAATTTCTGTTTTAAACAAAATGTTACGTTAAAAAACCCCACCAATGCAAATGAGTTCATGTGATTAAATAAAGCGTAAAATACTTCACTATAGGATAAAAATGCCCCCTTTTCGAAGAGTAAACCGGTAGCACGAAACACACACCTCTTAAAGTCGATGCCGGATTTTGTTACAAAGTGCATAAAAGCGAAACGCTAAAGAAAAAGATCCGAGCTTTCCGAGTGCCAGTGTGAGCGAGCAAGAGACACAAATAACCAGACTTTCTGATAAAGACCGAGTGCTTAATCGAATTAAGAGTCCCACCAAAAAAAAACCTCGCGCTTCAGACGAGCCGAGTTACGTTTCCCGGTTAACGTCCTCGGCTGCTGAAGCTCGAGGACAAGAACACTGAGGAAAATAATCAGTAATTCATCATCACACTCGAAGCAGCACGAAATCACGAGGGAAATTTGTGACAAAGTTTCAACTTGTGTGATTTTTGCAAAATCTCTGATATGCTTTATTTTTCATAAATTCTTTTCATAACATGATTTTCTGCTGAATTGATCTGCCTGATTTCTCATAAATAGCTTAGAATTTCTCAATAATCCTCCTTCTGTAAGTGATAGTCTGTATACGATGGTGTATAATCATAATTTGTCATATTTTGCTTCATTTAATATTTAATATGAGACTCTGACATTGTCTGTTTAACTGATCAGATTTTTTTTATTTAAAAAAAAAACACTAAAATAAAGCTTGATTATTTTAATTGTTTAACCAGAATTAAAAGACTTCAAACCTGGCCAAAGCAAATTTCAAACACGAGCAATATGTTCGTTTAATCAACTAGTGGTGGGAATCAGTGTGTGTGTGTGTGTGTGTATATAAAAAAAAATATATAAAAATGCTAGATAAAGGAATCATTCAATAAATTATGCTTTTGCAAAAATCATTGTTTTTCGTATGAAACACCTCGAGAGCAATTACGTTCAGAAAACGAACCAGCCATTGGTGCTGGATAGGCACAATTTCAATGTGTGTGTATGTGTATATGTGTATATATATATATATATATATATATATATATATATATATATATATATATATATATATATACACATACACACATACATAATGTTCGTATATGAATATAAAAAGGTTTTCACGACTACACTTGTTCGCACTTACCCAACAACCTCTGTACAAAAACAAAACCATGGGGATGGTCGTTAAAAAGGAATAATAATAATTAAAAAAAAAAAATTGGGAATATCAAAAGGATAAACACAATCTTAAAAAAAAATAATAATAATTATGGCAGCAGCAGCAAACGATGAAACGATGAAGGAAAATGTGTTTTTGCATACAACTGTTTTAAAATGAAGAGGAATTAAAAGTTGGCAACGTGGCTTCGGTGCTCAGAGCGAGTTCGCGCGGCCTCCGAACACAAAGCCGATTTAGCAACACGTCCACATCCGAAATTTTATTTTTTTTAATGATCCGTATTATTGGCGTTGGAGTAAACGCTCTGGTCTTCCCTCTCGGACGTGTGAATGTTTTCTGTTCCGGGTCGATTACGATTGGTCTGTTTGGTGTGGTGGGATTAGTCAGAAACCTCCGAGCGGACTGAAATGAAACGGAAATATTTAGTTTGTTGTGATTTTTCTGAATAATCAGCCTCATCCTCTCTCTCAGTGAAGCAGAACATGAGCATTATTATTATTATTATTATTATTATTATTAGTTCTTGGTTTTGTGTGTGTGTGTGTGTGATGACATCATGGCGTGGTACGATATTTCGAGGACTGTGACTGCGTCCTCAACTGGTTTATGAAGGGAATAATCGTCGTCGTGTCCTCTCTCTCTCTCGCGCTCTCTCTCTCTGACGTGACGGGGATGTCTTGAAACTGCACATGGACTAGTCTGTTTGTTCGTGTTGTAGGTTCTGGCTGGGTTCCGGTGGCGAGATCAGACCATGGCGCGGTACGGGCCCTGCATCTTGAGGAACTGGATGATGAAGGACGGGCCGCCGGCGACGATCTGCGGCGGGAGCTGGCTCAGAGGGCAGTTCTCGATGCTCATGATGGACAGCTTGCTGCACAGCGCCAGCTCGAAGGGCAGACCGTGCAGGTTGGGGTTGTCATTCAGGTACAGTTCCTCCAGGTTCTCCAGAGTGCCTACAGCAGAGGAATAGACTGGTTCAGATGTGTTCACTGTACTGCGCTAAATACACAAGGCTTTACTCGTGTTCAGGTAGGCGTGTACAAGATTAGATTTTCTCATCACTGTAATTACCTAACCTTTTAGCACAGTTCATGATCTAATCATGATGTTCTGCTTAAAACACAATCTCTTGCTAGCTCTTGCTATTTTCTTAGGCTGTATTTAGACATAGTATTGCCTTTTAAGTAGAATATCACGATTATCCTAAACGGTGATTATGTAATTCACGTGTCTCGAGTGCGTCTCCACGCTTGTGATCGCACAGTAACAGGGTTGCCAAGTCTGTCATAAAAAATAGCTGTGAGAATGAGACCAACTGACTGACACAAATAGCCTGCATTTATATAGTCGTTACTGAGAGTAGTAGTAGTTCTGTTTATCTGTGGTGGTATTTTGTTGCAGGTTAGTTTACAGTTAATGTTTTCCCCTCCACGTGTTTTCCACTTGCACAACTCTGCATGCGCTGATGTGATTTAATGTGTCTTATCCATTAAAATGTTTCCTAACAGCAAGTATGAAGGAAGTATGTGGAAGTGGTAGCTCAGTGGTTAAGACGTTGGACTTCTGATCCCAGCACCACCAAGCTGCCACTGCTGCGCCCTTGAGCAAGGCCCTTAACCCGCAACTGCTCAGTTGTATAAATGAGATAATTGTAAGTTGCTCTGGATAAAGGCGCCTGCCAAATGCCATAAATGTAAATGTATGAAACTATAGCCGTGTGAAGGGATAGAAGAGCAGCCTCCAAGTTCTCATTCAGGTACGTAATTGTTTATCCAAACTGGTGGAGCACTGAGTCATGTATAAAGAAGACGACATATCTTACAGCATATATTTACATATATAGTTATATATGTGTGATTACATATATCACACATATATTACAGCACACGCAAATCCCAGCCACGATGCAGTGCCCCTGGAGCAGAGAAGGTGGCAACTTGGCGGTGCCGGGCTCGAACCCCCGACCTTCTAAGCTGTAACCCGGCACCTTTAGCATTGAGCCTCCGCTGCCCTAAACTTTTTGCATATCCCAGTTTACTAGAAAGCAGTGCTGGGGCTCGAACCACTGACCTTCTGATCAGTAACCCAGTGCCTTAACCATTGAGCCATCAACACATAGAACATTACAAGAAAAAAATAAGCAAAATCTCAGCGTTAAACTCAAGATGTAAAAAAAAAAAAAACCCGGGGAAAAGGAAAAAAAAAAAAAAAAAAAAAAAACCTGCAATACAAAAAAAATGTCAGGTGATGTGCAAAGGAGCACTTGTGAAGTGAAGTGTGTGTGTGTGTGTGTGTGTGTGTGTATATACACACCGATCTCCTCAGGCAGGTGCTGCAGGAGGTTCTCTCCCAGTCCCAGGTGAGTCAGGTTGGTCAGGTGACCGATCCCTCTCGGCAACGTGGTCAGCTGATTATTGGTCAACACGAGTTTCTGCAAATAAAATCAACACAAGATTTTTGCACATTTCTCTAATTTTTTTTTGTACATGTGTTTGTAAATGTAAATGAGATGTTTTTGTGCTTTATTTGCATTAGTATTACTTAAAATGTTACTTCAATTGCTAGACCTGTAAGCCTATAAAAGCCAGAGATGTGTGCCAGGTGTGTATATGCAAATGTATATCCAAATATTCCCTCTGTGTGTTTTTATTCCCCTAATGATTGATAATGTCATTAATTTGACACACAGTGCTGCTGAGACGCTGGTCACGTTTCTACCCGAATGTGATTAAGAAGCAGGACGCAGAAGGAGGGCAGCTGTGTGTTTTACCTGTAGGTCTTTCAGGTAGGCGATCTCGTTCGGGAGCGACTCCAGCTTGTTCTCCTCCAGGTCGAGCTCACGCAGCTTCCGCAAGTTCCCGATCCCGTGAGGTAACTTCTTCAGTAGGTTATTGGACAATATGAGGACCTGGAGGGAGCAAAAACAAACACTGAGCCTTCATGTCTGATGATCCACAATCAAGGAAATACACATAAATACAGCTGTAATATTCAGTAACATCAGTTCCTACTAACCCAGTTAATTTAAACACTATTATAGTAATTACCATTACTAACACATTAACCAGATCTATTCACTTTCTGAGATTAACGTCTTAAAATAAACAAGTGCACTGAATTCAGACACAGTGATTCAGATCAGTGATTAGTTAATGATGATGAGCTACAGCATAATGTCTTTCAGTAAAGTTTTATCCCGGGCTATTCTAGAGAATTTGATATCTATGTTATTTTGATATCACTCTATCTCCGTACATCTCAACTTTGAAACAGGACATGCTCATTACTAGGACAGCTACACACTATAAGGCACCGAATCTGTTGTGTATACCTCGAGGGAAGCGAGGCCGCAGATATCCTCGGGGATCTTAGTCAGCTGGTTGGTGGCCAGGTTCAGCTCCACCATGCTGGTCCATGTCCCGAAGTCCAGCGGCAGCGACGTCAACTGGTTGTCCTAATAAAGAAGACGAAAAGCAAAAAGAAGCGTATTTAATCACCACAAGGCTTTCCTGTTCCCGAGTGTGGGAAGAAATGTCTAATATGTCAGTTATAGTTCATTTAGTGGTTTCCCAAGCATTTCCTTTATCTAAAATAAATAAATAAATAAATAAATAAAGAATGCTTGACGTGGGTGAAAAAGCTCCTTTAATAAAAGACAGATGGAAAAAAAAACACGTCACGTCTTCTCTCCATCACTCTGCTATACTGTCACTATTATAAGATCAGTTCTAGCTACACGACTGAAAGAATTCGTATCTCCTCACCTTCATGTTGAGCTTGCTGAGGACTTTGGCGCGTGAGAAGATGCCGAAGGGGATCTTGTTGATGCGGTTGTGCTCCATGTTCAGCGAGTAGATGGTGGAGAACTGCGACGGGCCGCCCACAGGGTACGACTGAAAACAGTTGCGTGCCAGCGTCAGACTCGTCAGGTTCACCAGGCTCGAGAGCAGACCCTGTGCACAAGCCATGACAGCCACAGAACCACTTTAGCATAGCATAACTAGCCAGCAGTGACCACATAGTATGATAATTTTGCACATAAACAGTAAGTGATTAATTAATTTATTTATTTTACATATGACGACATCACAGTGGAGTAACGAAGGCTGCGCAATCCTTGCAGTAATGTCAATGAACCTGTTTTTGCAATGTAACCTTGAGGATGTTTCCAGCTACATGACCCCTGAGCGATCACATGAGCATCAGGTAAGCCGATGGAGCCGGTCAGGACCGGCTCACAGTGTCAGAAGTTTAAGAGTAAGGAGATTAAAGAGTGACGTGATGCTCACCGTCTGTCATGTGGTTGCTGTCAGTTTGGACAGAAATGTTTCCCAATAGATCAGTGTTCGATGAAGATCAGTAGGTTGTTGCGTTTATGTAACATAAGGTACGGGATCACGGGAACCATGTTGAAATCGGCAAAAAAAAACTTTAGCGTGATGTCATGCTGATTTGTAAGGTAGGTCTACCATGGCATCATGCTAACAGGCAACATTCCAGTTTTTGCTATCTGTATATAAACACAACTTGACGTAATTTATAAAACACTTGGTGCCACGCTGTCAAAGGAAAACAATCATTACAGGATGGAGTTACTGTCATCATCCTAAAGTTGTTTAATTTCCTACATCTTTCAATGAATAAAGTGTTTTATTCCTCTTACGCTACAGCAGTTTGCCAGTGGTTACAATTTATCATTTATTAAACCAATGTTTTTTCAATGGAAACGTAGCTAGTGTTAAAGAGGAGAGGAGAGGAGAGAGGAGTACGGCGTCCAGCTCTCACCTCAGGCAGCACGGAGATGTTGTTGTTCTCGAGGTTTAACTCTTCCAGCTCCCGACACTTCGCTAACGACCGGGGGATCGCCGACAGCCTGTTGTACCGCAGCCCCAGACGGTTTATACTCGACAGATTGCCTGCAACAGTAACAACAAACAAAAAAAAAGTGTTACTGAAAAGAAGAAGCAGAAACTTTATTTATATAAAACCTTTCATACGGTTTAACCGCAACTCAAAGTGTTTACAGTGTGATGTAAAAATGAAAAAAACAAACAAAATAATAATAACGCAATAACACAATAAATAATAGCATTGACAGAAAGAAGAAACCAATAACAATATTGAAAAAATTATTAAAAATAATAAGACAATATTTTTTTTTAAATAATGAAAAGCGTATGAAGTAAATAAAACTACGATAATTAAAATAAAATAAAGGTGATGTGAAAGGAAGTGAAATAATAAAAGCTAGTTAAAAGCTGAAAGTGATATTTTTTAAAAATCTGAGATAGTTGGATCCCGACGAACTTAACGGTTTAACGTTTGTGTTCCACTTCTTTGTGAACAAAAATAAAAAGCTGCTTCATCTCTCTTTTCAGGTTTGGTAAGTGGAACATTGAGAACGATCCTAAGATACGATCTGGAACACTGTTTATCAGAGATGTATGAAGGTGCTAAACGATCAGGAGGTTTAAAAACTAGTAATAAGACGTTATAGTCAGTAAAGGAGACAGCGGAGTGATCAGCTTAGTGATGAGTTGAGTGAAGGTGTGTGAAGGTGTGTGTTTCTGTGAGCACCGATAGTCTCAGGGAGGTCCAGGAGCTCGTTGTGCTGTAGGTCCAGGTTGGTGATCTGCGTGCAGTTGCCGATCTCTTTAGGAAGGTGCTCCAGCTGATTGTGGGCCACGTCCAGAGTGATCAGGTTGCACAGCTCTCCTGTAGTGCGAGAGAGAGAGAGAGAGAGAGAGAGAGAGCACACAAGTGCATGAGATAATCTAATGCATATGCTATTTTTTTTACTGATTCTTGGCAGTTTGCATAGTTGTGTAAGCGTACGTGTTACAACTCATCAGCCAAGCGAGTTAAATGTGGTGTGCCGACATACAGAACTTAAACTTCAGCACTGAAATGATCCATTCCTGATTCAGAAACTTCCTCATAGGCCTGTTTTTTAGTTCTTTTTCTCTTTCAGCCTTATTTTTGACTCTCTTCAGCCCAAATATTTCAGTGGCATTAATAAACAGAGTACTTTAACTTTATAGTCAGATCATTTCAGTCACACATACATTACTAGCTTCTGCTTCACATTCACAAACTCAGAACATTCTCGAAGTGAGGGTCCTGTAAGGAAAATCGAGAGGAGACGAGACTCATGGGAGATTGAGAGGAAGGGGGCGTGGACTGTACTGGGAAAGAGGTTTATTATTATTATTATTATTATTATTATTATTATATTCACACATTTTTTGCAGGTTTATTAGTAACTTGAAAGGAAGCGTTAGCAGAAGTGTTAGCAGACTTGTTTCAAGGTTGTTCACAAGCGGTTTCGGTTACTAGCACAGAGCTTTGAGCCAACACACACACAGACACACACACACGTCAGTCTTTTTACGGATTTACTCACCGATCTCGGCGGGCAGCTGTTTGATCTTGTTCTCGCGGATGCTCAGCATGGTGAGCTTGCTCAAGTTGCGGATGTCCTTCTCGACGGCGGTGATGCGGTTGAAGCGCAGGTACAGTGTGGTGAGAGACGTGAGGCGGTACACCACGGCCGGGATCTCCCGCAGCTTGTTGTGCCGCAGGTCGAGCATGCGCAGCCTCTTTAGGTTGTCCAGCGAGTCCGGCAGGCTGGTGAGCGAGTTCTCGCTCAGCGCCAGCGTCACCAGGCCCGAGAGGCAGCCCAGCTCGGCCGGGAGGCTCTGCAGCTTGTTGCTGTACAGGTAGAGCTCGGTGAGCAGTGTCAGCTCCTTGATGGATGACGGGAGCAGATGGATGGAGCGCTTGGACAGGTCCAGGCGTGTCGAGTTCTCATCGCGGCATTTGACCAGCTCCTTGGCCACCTCGGCGTTGCTGGACTTCTTGCGCGTGCCCGTCGCCGGGTTCGGCCGCTTTATCGTGTTGTCCACGGAGAAAGCGACAGCTGGCGGCGCGCCGCTCGCGTCCTTCTTCCCATCTTTGGCGTCTTTCCCTTTGGTTTTGGGTTCCTTGCCCTCCTTCCCGAGGCTGGTGGGCGCCTTGGGCTCCTTGTCGCGCTCCTTACCCGTGAGCGCTTTGGCCTCCTTTTCTTTGCAGTCTTTGTCTTTGCCTAAAGCGCTGCTCATGGTGAAAGCACTTTGGCCTGACGGAGCATGAGACCCTTAGTCTCTTTCTCTCTCCCTTCTTCGCTCCTCTTGTTCACAACTCAAATAAAAAGCTTTACAGTCGCTGCTATACCTCAGTGCGTTCGTACATACCGGTGCACGTGTGTAAGTGTGCGTGCGTGTGATGATGGACGGCGACACCCGAGCGCTCCTGCGTCCATTAACACTCCATGAGGGAGAGAGGAGCGCGACGGAGCCGGGCGATGAACGAGGAGGCGAGTAGCCTCATGCTTGTCTCAACTGTAGAAACTCCCTCGACTGGATCAGAACAGGGCGAGACAAAGGGGTCGGCAGAGGTCGCATCTTTCACGCTGAGCTGTAAAAAAAAAAAAAAAAAAAACACTCGTTACTAAACACGCCTGATATCTTTGAGTAGTTAATATGACACTTTGGTTAAATTCTTAATTCTGATTTCCACGCTACTAGGCGAGATATTTATTAACTTCCTTTTTAAAGTGCATCTGAAAAGTGTTTGGAATTTAACAGGTCGACGTCAGGGCATGTTGATTTCCGCTAATAAGCTCCTAGCTAAGCAGGGCGTGAATCAGATCCTCTCCAGATGTCCGAAGCCGCATTAGTACGACGATGACGGTGCGTCGAGAACACTTTTGCTTGCAGACCTGAACCTCCGTGTGTGGTGCCTGTGTGTCTGTGTGTACACGAGCCTGAGCCACTTCAGCTGTGTGTTTATACAACTATGAATTTATGGACTCCTTAGACAACGACTCCGTGTGTATAAAAGCGTGATTATAAAAAGTCAGAGACAGCTTTCGTTGTACGCTTCTCATTCCTGTGTGAGCAGTGTGTGTGTGTGTGTGTGTGTGTGTGTGTGTGTGTGTGAGTGTGTGAGAGAGAGAGAGAGAGAGAGAGAGAGAGAGACAGCGTGAGTTGTCGGTCCAAGCTCAGATCAGAGCATCGGAAAGGTTAATGCCGCCGAGAATAATCTTTGCGAGCGCTCTTCAAAGCCAGGACTCCCTGCAGGTCAGGAGACCTTTATAGCTAAAAGATCCATCGCCTTTTAAATAAAGCGGTAACGCAGTGTGTGCATGGCTATTAACCGTGTGTGTGTGTGTGTGTGTGTGTGTGTTGCAAGTAAGCAGTGATTCGTCCTAAAAACTCTCTCAAAGATGAAACTACGACTAGAGACACTCGACTGTCAGCTGCTGAGTTTTATTCCTTATACCACAGAAAACTTTCAAAGATTGCAAATTTTTATTTATTAAAGAATGATGTGGTGTACTTTTTATCCATTTATGGTTACACTCAATGTTGTGGAACATCCACAACACAAGCCAGCCTGAAGGCTGATCCAGCACTGCCTCGACTCTCGGAGAGTTTCTGCTGCCGAGTCAGGAGGCGTGATGGCAGCGTGCTTGAAGACAAGTCGCGTCCTGTGTTCACCAGCGACGGGCGTTTTACTCATTCTGACACATCGACGGTGAAAATAAGCGAATCCAAATAAGTGAATTCCTGGGGGTGGAGTCAGGGGCGTCGATCTCACGGTTTCGACATAACGGCAGCGAGCCCCGGGATGACGGATGTGTGGTCTGGCTCTCGTCTCCACGTGTCTCACTAAACCAGATGTACCACGGAGACGCGTGTTTATACTGATCTGACAGCTAGGCGTCGCAGCTATCGATTATTTTGAGATTGTTTTTGAGTATTGTTGGAATATTTAAAGAATAAGAAAAGCTCAAAACTTATTTCCATTGAATGATTTGAGAGGCAGGAGAAGACAAATCGTAAAGCCTGTCATCTGTGACGTTAAATCTAAACAGAGCCAGAAACAGTTTTTTAACCTGGTTAATGTTTTCATTCGGAGTCTGATTTTGTTCCAATTGGATGTAACTGCTTACCTGCAGGAAAATATCAATACAAAATATATATTAAAAACATAGAACACACTGTCTGACCGTGAGAAACGTCTAGGGAAGTTAGCGGTTTAAATGTAAATCAGATTTTTCGAATTGATCAAATATTTGTCGCAGTTCTACAATCACTATTTACTTGAGATACAGTATTTTACAAGATACAGTTATTTTTAAGACGTTAATCGGAAAATATCTGGATATCTGAACTGTCAAACACACTCACACACACACCATATATGGCACAAAACCTGAAGCAATGCAAACATTTTGCGCAGTGTTAGACGGTATAAACTACATTGACGCTTTAAGGCTCACGTGCACTTCACTTTCACCACATGTACGCTTGCGACATTGTTCACACGCTCCCCTGTGTATCTTACGTACATCTGAAGGGATTAAAAGCGTCGTCCACTAGACGAGAGCGAAAACATCTGTCCATCAGCTTTCCAAACAAACTCGAACTGTAACGTTTAACGATTTCACACACAGCGACGTTAAACACACTGACGGCTTCCGTTTCTCTTTCAAACGTTATGCTGTCGTCGTGATTGTTGTCATGAGCTGCGTCTCAAATCGAAAACCCTTACTGTATATTCAAAAATACTTACTAATCTAGAAGATTCAGAAGCCTAGTACTCGTAACAGACCATTCGCTATGTTTAAAAGGTTTAAACACTAACTGTAATAGCGTTAATACTCAATACTTCTCTAGAGTATTACGTAAGTATGTGATTTGAGACACGACGTACGTGTCTTTACTCGTTTGCGGACACAGTGACACGTGGTGCTACACTGCCTCTACCGTTTACAGTGTTACTGCACCACACAGAGGTGTTGCGTTAATTTCTGAAGACGTGCACAAGCGATGCGCCAAATGACCGCAGGATACGAGCGGCGGCCATCTTGTGTACGCGTGAATAACAGCCAGGATAAATCAGCCTCGCGCAGTTAGCCGAGAGCGTAGAGAGATTGATTTAGACACACTACCAGGAACAATTCATGCACTAACACTTATTAAATTTTCATACAATAAGAACCAAAATATTTATCCTGGCTCATGACAGTATCACTGTAGCACTGTGTTTAGCTCACTGCCAGGTTTTACACACACACACCCACACACACACACACACACACACAAGCAAAATGTAACAATGGAAACAATCCTGAAACACAATTATGACTCCTGAATTTTAATTTGTAGCTCTATATTAAAGTTCTAATACGCTGTGAAATTGTAACTGTGTTATAAGAGGAATACACCACTCCAGGATGTGCTGTTATGGAAAACTAATCAGCGTCCTGATGGGAACAGTAACTCCGCTTCATCACACCACCCAGATTTTGGGCAAAGCTGAAGGATGCGGTAAGTTCTCCGAGAGGATCGTCCTGTAACTCCGTCCGTCAGGCGAGAGTTTTTTGTGAGAACTGTCGCTACAACTGTCGCTAGCGGTCGGTTTTGCGTCTGATATTCAACATATTCATGTTTGTGTGAAATTCGCAGGTGGACACATGATGTTGCCATGGTTACAAGACAATACCGCCACAACATCTAAATGTACACTAACACACTCGCAGTGTTTTAAATACATTCCGCTGTTTTTCTCTGTTCCGGTTTAAGCGTAAACAGCTTCTGCTTAAAATCAGTTCATTTCAATTTATTTCTTATTTAATACGTTAATTAATTTCATGTAATTATCAGAATTAACACCAACATGATGACGTGTTAGTGTCCTGACGGTACATGCTGTTTATGCGAGGAACGAAATTTCCTCAAACAAAGAGACTGAGAGAAAAGAGTGAAGTGAAACCGAGAGAGAGAGAGAGAGAGAGAGAGAGAGAGAGAGCGCTGAGGTGTTATCTGTGTGTGTGTGTGTGTGTGTGTGTGTGTGTGTGTGTGGGGTGGGCGAAGCCTGGAGACCAGTGCAGGGGTCAAACTGCATAACTCGCTCCTTATCCTGCATCTCTGACAAGAGAAAACACACACACACACACACGCATTCCTCTCCTCAGGATTCTTAAAACAGGCCTGGCGTGACACATTTCTGAGAATCAGTCCTGAACGGTGAGCTAACCACAACGCAACACACACTCATCCTGACCTTATCTGGAGAGAGAGAGAGAGAGAGAGAGAGAGAGAGAGACTGAGGGGGGGAGAGAGACAGACAGACAGACAGACGGACAGACAGCGAGATAGAGGGAGACAGAGTGAGAGACAGAAAGACTGACAGAGAGAGAAGACAGAAAGAAAGAGAGATATAAAAAGAGAGACACGAGTGAAAGACAGCGTGACAGAGAGAGAGAGAGAGAGAGAGAGAGACAGAAATACAGAAATAAGAAATGGGGGGAGGGAGAGAGAGAGAAACAGTACGAAAGACATGCAAAGAGACCGCCGATACAGGGGGACAAAGAGAGAGACAGAGAGAGAAAGAGAGACAGAATACAGAAGACAGAGAAAGAAAGAGAGATATAAAAAGAGAGACACGAGTGAAAGAGAGCGAGACGGAGAAAGACACAAAGACAGAAATGAGAAATGGGGGGAGAGAGATAGAGAGACATAAGGAGAGAGAGATACAGACACGGAGGGAGAGACAGAAAGAGACTGAAAGAGAGAAACAGAACGAAAGACATGCAAAGAGACAGATACAGGGGGACAAAGAGAGAAAGAAAAAGAGAAAGAATAGAGAGAGAGAGACGGACAGAGACAGAGAGACAGAAAGACGGAGAGAGAAAGAATACAGAGAGAGACAGAATACAGAAAGACAGAGAGAGACAGAGAGAGACAGAAAAAGACGATATATAAGACACAGTGACACACACAGAGACAGACAGCTAAGAAACCACAGCATGTTGCAGTGAAGTTGCAGATGTAGCAGGAAGGTGGTGGTGATGAAGCATATCTCAATCTGAACCATTTTTCCACACACACACGCACGCACACACGCACGCACACACACACGCACACACACACACACGATGTGGCGATAGTTGCGATGTGACGGCCGGCCGCTCGACAACCCTGTTTCACGTCCAACAATATAATATGACTCGTACGTGAGAAGAGTGTGTGTGAAGAGTGTGTGATGTCACACGCTTGTTATATCATACACTGTAACATCCAACACACACACACACACACACACGTCACTGCGCGACATCACAGCTTTTTTATGGAAGCAGGTTTCATACTGAAATGTCGTAAAGTATTGAAAAGTATCATGATACGATATTTTGGTCGTACCCAGAAATATTGGCACCTCTGAAACTCTATTACACACACATACCAACAAAGTGACTCTCAAGTCTCTGTGTGTGTGTGTGTGTGTGTGTGCGTGTATGAGAGAGAGAGACAGATCATACACACGTTAACGTCATTAGGGGAAGAAAGCCCTGAGATCTGAAACACACACACACATGAACAGCTAAAAACACTGATGTCAGCTAGTAAAATGTGGGGGAAAAAATGCTGTGATGTCAAAAACAAAAACTGTGAAAAAAAACAACAGATTGTGAGAACATAAGTCTGAGGTGTGCTGTGGTATCTGACACCAAGACGTGAGCAGCAGATCCTTTAAGTCCTGTAAGTTGGGAGGTGGGGCCTCCATGGATCGGACTTGTTTGTCCAGCACATCCCACAGATGCTCAATCAGACTGAGATCAGGGGAATCTGGAGGCCAAGTCAACACCTTGAACTCTTTGTCATGTTCCTCAAACCATTCCTGAACAATTTTTTACAATGCGGCACATTATCCTGCTGAAAGAGGCCACTGCCATTAGGGAATACTGTTGCCATGAAGGGATGTACCTGGTCTGCAACAATGTTTAGGTAGGTGGTACGTGTCAAATAACATCCACATGAATGCCAGGACCCAAAGTTTCCCAGCAGAACATTGCCCAGAGCATCACACTGCCATTGTAGGCACATTCGGCAGTGGACAGAGGTCAGCATGGGCACTCTGCCGGTCTGCAGCTACGCAGCCCCATACGCAGCAAGCTGCGATGCACTGTGTGTTCTGACACCTTTCTATCACAGCCAGCAATAACGTTTTCAGCAGTTTGTGCTACAGTAGCTCTTCTGTGGGATTGGACCAGACGGGCTAGCCTTCGCTCCCTATGTGCATCAGTGAGCCTCGGGCGCCCATGACCCTGTCGCTGGTTCACCGGTTGTCCTTCCTTGGACCACTCTTGGTAGGTACTAACCACTGCATACCGGGAACACCCCACAAGAGCCATGGCAGTCAGAGTGGATGATCAGACAGCACCTCATCACAAACGTTTTCATATTCAAAATATATTTCCATCTATTACCCTCTAATTTTTTTTTATCCCATCACATTTCTTTCTGCGGTGGTTCTCATCGTTTCTGTGTCCAGCTGCAGCTCCCCAAAAACCCTAAGCTGATTATCTCTGCTCATGCTCCGAGCACGTTCCTAACTTTACCGTACTATGAAACATGACGTTGCTGACAACAATTAAACCAAACAACGTTCCAGCTTTGGCTAAGCAGCGCTACACACTGTGGCGCTAGTTACAGTTCTTTTTCATTTCATTTCCTCACAGTCATTCTCTCTTTCAGCGTACAACTACAATGTGAGAAATACTGACAGTCTACGAGATTTTATGAAAACATCATTCTCAAAAATATCCTACAAAACATGAACAATCTCCGAGTTCATCTTTTTTTCTTCTTCTGTATACATACAAGAACGTGCAAACAGACTGAAATTTAGTCTCCCTTATGATCCAGCAGCTACCAGCTGAGGAGGGTGAAGGCACGGTGGAAAGCGCTATCTGCCCTCTTCCTCATACACGACCTCACAGATACACACGATTGACCAGTGTTGCTGTGATTGACAGGCGAGTGAGAGGATGCCCCTCCCACTCAGAAAGCACAACCAATTTTGCTCTCATAGACCCCCGGCCATGGATGACTGCGGCATCGCCGGGATTCATGATCGGGCAAGACTGAACGATACGCCAAACGTTTCTCTGTTGCACCAATCGGGAGCCATAAACAGACTTTCGTACAAAGATTTCTTCATAAATTTTTCCTTCAATTTTCACCACTGTCCTGTGTGTTTAAATTGTTGCTTAAAACCATGATAGTGGGAAACTGCGATTTTTTTTTTCAGACTAAATTATCACATTTTAATTACATTACAGAATTTTTTAATGTATCTCCTTTAAACCCATGTTAATTTATTTTACAATAAATAAGAAGTTTGTCAGCGAACTTATACATCGCAATGCGTATTATGCATCATGTATCATAAAAAAGCGTTCCTCGATAGCTACACCAGTGCAAAACCAAAGAAGTAAGAAGTGAAAGTCTGAAGTAAAACAAATCTTTGCCAATCGACTGTACTTGCGTGAAGAAAATGTCATTTCTGTCGCACAACTCTTACAAACTTCAGATATGTTACTGTACACTTTTCTGGCCACGAGCTTCAGAATCTTGGATGGTTTAGAATCTGATTGGTTCTCTAGCAGGACACTGGGACACAACAAGCTTTCTGGAAGGGAATTAAAAAAAACCTTCGCGGGTAAATCGAAGGAAAAGCGTGTGATTGGTTGTTTGTAACGTCCCTCACGTGCTGTCACTCCCTCTAAGACATAATACTGAGCTTTACATCATAATTACAGGCGGCTGATTTACACTCGAGTCTTGTTCTTGGACACCCTACACGTTTTTGTCGTGCTCCGACACGCCCATTTCAACCTCGTGAAGAAATTCCTAAAGAGCTGAAAAGTTCAACCAGGTGTGTTAGAGCAGGGGAAAAAAAAAAAACACTAAACCTTGCAGACTCCAGAAACCAGCTTGAGAAAGACGGCTGCGTCAGTAAACACTATTCTGGTTGATGATATACAACAGAATGTTTTTTTAATTCCCTAAAAAAGGGTGTAAGCATTTCTGGGAGAAGATAAGTTGAGAGAAGTTTCTGGAAAAGGGCACATGAGAGCACTGAGATCTCCTGAGGAATCAGGAAGAGACCAGTTTGTGACTTCTCCTTCTCCTTCACACCACATCATATGAGAGGAAAAAAAATAAACACGCACATGTCAACCGCTGTTGTGAAACAGAAAAGAGCCATTTTGTTCTCTTCTTCACTCATCCAGCTAGTTTTAATTAATATTAATATTAACCTTCCGTGCTGGTATGTCTTTTTTTTTTTTTTTTTTCCCTTTTCCTAACCCGCATTCCGACAAATCCCGCCTCCAACGCTTAACTGATTGGCTAGCTGCCACGTCTGTCAGGCAGACTGCGCGTGAAAATAAATTATCAGCCAATCCGAGAGCAAGAGGCAGGATCATAGGAGCCAATCATAGCTCAGGAGGCGGGATTTGTGTAAATACGATTGGGTTAGGGAAAAAAATATATATATATATATATATATGTATGTATTTATTTATTTATTTATATATACACCAGCGTCCCAGTGGCTAACTGCAGTGACAGCGATTCGGGATTATTTTAATATTACATTCGCTGTGCAAACAGACAACTATTCTACTTAATAGATTATAGTTAAATAAAGCGTTTAGCTAAACAAATCCGCAAGTTAGTAAATTAGCCATAATATTTGAACACACCTTAGCAGGCTAATGTTAGCTTGTGTTAGATGACAAACGAGATGAAAATGATAAATAACAACTGTCTTATCATTTATTGTTTAGTTCAAACAAGCTCAAATAAAAATCAACATTTCATCTGTGGTGTCGATTAAGGTAGAATAAAAATCCGAACCTCTATGCTAAGCTAAGCTACGCTACCCTACGAAATGTTCGGCTTTCTCATGAAGGCCTCATGTCAAGCCGCGGTGACGCGTGAGTGCAGCATCCGGGCCGCGGTGAGGTCTACGCGGGGAGCAGGCGACCCGTCATCCGGTCATCAGCCCCACTGACAACCGATAACGGGTCGACAATTTTTGGGATCATATTATTCCGAATATTCACAGTTACGCGTTATTTCTCCACTGTATAAAAAAGGCGTAAAAGAAAACTCCTCATACACACATACACAAGCTGTACACACATCTACAGAGAGACAGAGAGAGAGACAGCGGCCATTCCGGGGCTGAACAAAAGGAGCGTTTTAAAGCCGCTTCTCCGCACAGGAGCGCCGTGTCGCCCGCCAGCGACACCGACAGCAGCGTTGCCGTGACATTTTAACGTTCGACACGTTTCGTAAATCGACAACAGCGAGCCAGGTTCTGTGGATATAAAAGTGTTTTTTACCTTCAGAGGTGTCGCTCCGCCATCCTCCGCTTCCTCCTCCTTCCCTAACGCCGCCGCTGCAGCGCGAGCCCTCCCAGCCCCGCCCCTCGCGCTCTCACAGCCACGCCCCTCGCGCTCTCACAGCCACGCCCCTCCCTCGCTCACAGTCCCGCCCCTCCCTCGCTCACAGCCCCGCCCCTCGCGCTCTCAGAGCCCCGCCCCCTTCCCCCTCCCTGCCTGCGCGATGGCGTCACACGCATGCCATGTTGCATCCCAAAATCTCGCGAGATATTGTAAAGTAAGCTGCATAGACACGCGACATTATCGCGAGATTTCCTAAACACTTCATTTTCCTTACACGTATTTATCTCATAAATGAGATATTTTTACTGTCTCACATTAAAGTTATTCTAAATAATATACAGCCACTACCTCTCTCGGGATATTTTTATATGTGATTCATTATGCCCTGCTCCACAACTGTTAATAAATTTTTAAAAAAATTAAAAATAAAAATAATAATACTAATACTAATAATAGTAATAATAATAAAAGTAGAAATATTCTTTAAAACAGTACATGCGCAAAAAAATTACCAATTCAACAATGTAAATAAAATAAAATAAAGATGTAAGTCTAAGAAATGTAAGCGTAAATAAAAATTCAGTTGGAAATATTCTTTTAAAAACTGTAAGCTCCAAAATTACTGGCACCCTTCATGAAAATTAAATAACTATAACTTAAAGAACACATTTACAGAGTGATATTTTGAGCTTAAACATATATATACGTTTTTGGGTTTTTTTTTATATATCACATTATTTTTACAGATATAGACTACAGAATAAGCCGCTACCTTACCTTGTACCTTGGGTAGAAATGAAATCAACTGTCAGCCCCCAGAAGCTCTTTACATCCTAACATCAGCTTTTCAGCACTTTTATTTTTAGCTCGTTACTCTCTCAGGATCAAAATCCTCAGAGCCCAGTTTCCCAAACATGTTGTAAAGTAAAAGGTAAGATCAGACTTTTTGGGGGGTTTTTTTGCCTTTGAATTCTTATTTTGGGCACAAACTCACTCTGAAAGTACATTCAGTTTACAGGATGTGATGGCCTTCTATTTATTTTCATAAATCTGTGCTCTACACAAAGATCATGTAAATAAGTGATAACTGAGCATTTAATATTTTCTTTTAACATAATACTGTGTGGGTTTTTTTTTTTTTTATCTTAACATATGCTTATTTCTATTATTTTGTATTATTCTGTTATTTCTAGACATATTTATACACAAACAGATTCGTTCATGTATTTAACGCGTGTAAGATGCCGGCATGGCCGCCAGGTGGCAGCACCGAACCGCACTCTGTTTCCAGAACACACAGAAGAAGAAGAGGCAGCGCAGCGCCCTAGCAACTGCGTATCCAAGACCGAATCCCAAATCCCTTCCTGCTCCCTACTAAGGTGCACTACATAGTGCACGAAGGAATGGCTTCGACACGTAAAGTAGTGCACTCCAGAACTAAGAGAAAGCGATTCGGGATTCGGCCAAGGAGAGACTCCTGAGTGAAACACCACTACGGTAATCTTATAATATCATGTATTTATTTTTCCATACAACTGAATTGTAGGTTTACGTCAGTTTTAGAGCCGCCATTTTGTAGCTGGTGTAGAAATAACAATAATAATAATAATAATAATAACAGCAATAATAAAAATAACCTGAGAGTAAAGCTAATGAGCTTAACGTTAGCGTCAGATGTTTAGCTACTAGATAACTGAGATAGCGAAGTAAAAAAAATGGATTTTTAATTCTTTTTTAATTAAATTTAAGTTTTAATTAAACTTTTAAACTTTAAAACAGACGCTTCGAGTCTAAAATGGCGGTTAAGATAAACGCCATTGAACACAGATTTTAACACAGAGCAGGAAATAATAAGGAATCAAAAGCAGGCAGTTAAGTGCTGAGCGATATATCGTTTGTTTTTCATGATCACGATATTTCGATACTGAAATACCGCGATATGCAAATGAGCCGATAACTAATCTCTGCCTGTGTTATTGTGTCCTGTGATGTATATTGCCCTGCATAAGTATTCAACAACACAACCTTATATAAATAACATTACTACTATTTAAGAGAACATCTTTTGCTGTATTTCGTGTCAAGTTATTTATATTTATTGCTTTTTTTTCTCTATTAAAAGGGTTTATAGAGACGCTTCAGGATGCCTGAAGTGAAGTCGGTGTTCAGAGAGGTTTTACCTAAACAAGGTAAACTGAATCGACACCATTCATATAATAAAGATTTATAATCCCACTATCCAGTGTCACCCCTCTAAAATATCATATTCTGTAATATTTCACACACACACACACACACACACAGTTGTTTTCTCTGGTCCTTGTTTGTCCTATTCTTAAATGTAGCAAGATCACACAACACAGGAGTCGCATCTAACTTCCTAGCTAGACAGCTATACAACCGTTTTACTTATAATGTTATGAAAATGTATACCACAGCACTGTGTGTGTGTGTGTGTGTGTGTGTGTGTGTGTGTGTGTGTGTGTAGGTCAGCTGTCGGTGGAGGACGTCCCGACGCTGGTCCTGTGCAAACCCAAGCTGCTGCCTCTGAAGTCGGTGACGCTGGAGAAGCTGGAGAAGATGCAGCAGGAGGCGCAGGAGCTCATCAGGCAGCAGGAAGCGGCTGACAGGGAGCAGCAGGAGCACGCTCAGTAGGGCGCACCGCGAGGGGATGAAGTGCGCACCTCCGTCACAACCTAATATCATAACATATCACTGTAATGAATTAGTTCCACCATTTAGTCTTCATGTAGTTTTGAGATTTGTGGTGCAGCGATGTGTTCAGGTTCAATGCCACACACACACACACACACACACACACACACACACAGAGCCTCATTTATCAAGCGGGATACAAACGGACTTATTTGTAAATCATTCATTACACAAGAAATCTGTTATTTATGAAAATCCTGTAAGTTTAGAAAAACATTCGTAACCTACTCGTGCTCCTGAGTGTGTGTAAATTAACGCACAAGAAGACTAACTAACGTAAACCCGATTGTTCGGCTTTAAATCGTCAAAATGTCGACGAGTTACTGCTATTTTATACACAGCTAATGCTGTCAAGCACAAAGTTTGTGAAACCCAGTCATTTTATATTAAAGGCTTTAACTAGATAAATATTAAATATAAAAAGTGTTTAAAGAAAGCCAACACAAATCCATAATCTAAGACAAATAAAACCAGTCGTTTAATTAAGAAGAAATGTAGCTGTAATGACTCGGCTTTTTTTTTTTTTTTTTTTGCCGTTTACTCATCATTTCAGCTCTGTGAGCTTTGCCTTTTATGGAGTTTTGTGGGCGTCACCCAATGAAAAGCAGCTGGGCATTCAACACCACGAAGAAAATCAGTATTTCTGAAACTTTTGTAAATCTGGAGGACGTTTTAAGTTCAGTTTGGCTTATTCAGAACATATACATGCAACTTTACTAAAAAGATAAATGAAGCCCAACAAACACACACCACAACACACAAGTAGATATGACGTGTATGTGTGTATAGTAAATACACGAGTGACCATAAACATCATTCATCACTGAACTACTAGTGTCTGAGCACACAAATATACCGTGTAACAGGATATTGCTTTTGTAAACTAGAATTACATTCAAACATTTTAAATATACATAATTATTTATCTGAAGCTTGTAATGGTGGATAAGAGGATGGATTTGTAAAATTATTTATTTTTGAGTTTATTGCAGAGATCACCATAATGTCTTCATCATAAATATGTCTATGTAAGTATTACGATGTACACAACTTTTTAACTACACATTTGATCAGGTTCTTCTACCATACATACCATATGTATACAATTACTGACCAACCTTTCTATCATTATGCACAATGTATTGGCACCCCTCTTCACAGTCCATCAATGGAAAGTTTCCATCACTGAGCAGATATTTGGGTTTTATTCTTAGTACAGCAGTGACACTAACGTGGTAGTGGATCAGGTACAGCAGAGCTACTGGGTTGCATTTTATCAGTACACACTCCTAAGACTGGTCATGTTCAGTTAGAAACAAAAGCTTATCTCCACGTACAGTGCGTGTTACCAGTGTCAGTTTCTGACCACCACATCGCAGTTAGGTGTAGCTGGCGGACTGTTTCTCAAACCAGCAGTGACACTGAGGTGTTTAAAACACCAGCAACACCATCACTGCTCTAGCTGATCCACTCATACTGGTGGCACACTGCAGTAGCTGATAGTGGAGAGTTGGAGGAGGAATACAAGTGCTGGGCAACATTTGAGACACCGAATAAATGAGGGGAAACAAGATTAAGTAATTATAAACCATTTTGAAAATCACTTCTATATACTTTGATTTTTTTTTTTTAACCCATCTATTCAACAAGCTGTTGTAAACTGTTATATTCCTAAATGGATTAGGACATTTTTCCCCACACACTTCATGTTCTTACTGTTATGAGGCTTCAGGAACTTATGCTGCGTTCGACTAAAGCTCACAACTCCTAATTTCTGAACTGCAATTAGGAAAAACCAAAGAAAATGCCCTCAACTTGGAATTCCTACTCGGAAAGTCTCATTAACCCTGAACTCAGCAGGAGACGTCATGTCAACATGGCCGCTCGTACAGTCAACTGTAAATAAAATACCACTTTACTGTTTTAAAACGTGTTTATAGCAGTATTACTTTAGATTAATCAACAGACACATTAATTGGTTACATCTATAAAACTGTATAGTTTGCTGGTTTGAGAAAGTAAATGCATCACAAACTCATGATCACTAATGTTAGCTGGCAAACAAGACACGCTTTCACAGAGGCGTCTCTGCAGCTCGAACGCAACGAGCTTGAAATGACACAATTCCAAGTTCAGACTTGCGAGTTAGGTCGAATGCAGCATTATATACAGTACGCTATACAGTAATTTCATGTGTATGGATATGTAACTAGAAAATGACCGGACGGTTTTAATGCTTAGAGCAAATAAAGTAGCGTTGGAGTGTTTATTAAAAAAATAAATAAAAGTAATAGTAAACACACGCACCTTTTTCAATCCAAACAGTGCTGAGCATTTTAAGGGCTTCCTTTTCCTTTAGTCTCTCCAGCAGTCCTGGGCTTCGATCTCATAACCTTCTGGACACTAGAACTCAGTCAATTAAGTCTTAATAAGCAACGCAAACACAAACCATTACTTTAACCTTTATTTATTTCTTAACCATTTTCAACAAAGAGCGAGAACATTTGGTAAATATGCCCACGTCAGTGTTTGGAAAATACAAAAATAATGTTTTTCGACAACGTTTGTGTGAAATAATCCCAATTGGTTCACATTTCTCTGTATTGCCATTTTGTCGTCAGTTGCATCCAGTATCGAAGTCTTTGTTAGACCGAGCGGGGAAACAAAGACACGTGAAAAAGTTCAGGCAGATTGGAGAGGTAAACAAAAAACAAAACAAAACAAAACAAAACAAAAAAAAAAAAGAGAGAGAAAGAGAGAAAGAAAAAAGCTTCAAACCAACATGAAGGTATCACAAACACAAACCTACTGACTCTATAAACACTGAGTAGAGACAGTTCACAAAGTGGAATTTGCAAAGCAAACAGATTATACAGGCTGGATAAATTAAGACAGGTTTAATGACATCTGGCTCAAGTTATCCAGCTAACTGGATATTCAGTTAAATATGCTGAGTGGCAGTGAACTGAAATACAAAACCTGGAATGACTCAGTCATTTCAAAGTGTGGCACTTTGTCAGGGTTTTAGCTTATCTAGTCACCTCAGAGGTGTGCGTGTGTGTGTGTTTGGGTTATTCCATAGCCTTGTTCCTTTGCGTAAGCTCTACGTTCTTGTCAGGAGGAGATTATATATACACCTAAACCTGTAGGATACACACACGTATGCAGTTTTTAGACGAGTAGCGCTAGTTTCCTCAAACGCAGCAGACAAGGTGGACACGGGAAGTGGTGGACTCAGTAGGTTTCGAGTTTGAGAAGTCCGCCGTCTCCTTCACTGACAAACCTCTTCCTTCCTCTGGGAAAGGAGTAAAAACCGTGTATTAGCTTACAATACTGTATGCACAGATAACACAGTTTCTGTATAATGTTTCTATTCAAGGGTTAAAATTTAGGACTTAGATTTCACTTTAATGGCAAAATAGACAAAGCAAAACCTTTTGAGACTCAAATTCTAGAGCTTTTTGTTCACATTTAAAATACATGTAATACAATTTTCATCACTGTCAATTAAATTAGGTTTAAATTAAAAAAAAAAAGAGATGAAATTTTTTTTTTTAAAAAAAGGATGTGGCACACTTACCGACATGGACACAGGTCTCTGAGTTTTTTGTCGATGACTCCAGCACTAAAGCTCTTGTCGACAAAGTGCTCCAGTAGAGAGTACGCACACGGCACGTCGATATTAATATCAGCAATATCCATATACACTCTCTCGTAACCCTGTCGGGAGTAAAAACAGGAATTGTTCCAACAAGTTAACACAATACAGCATCGCTATGCTATACATCTTGAGTATAATACTTCTCAGATTGCTTATTTCCTGATTACGCTACAAAATTGTCTCCTGTGGACATGAGACAGTTCTGCGCGTGTTCTTTGGCTGGCAGCCGCAGAGGAACATGAATGTGACCAGCAGGTGGCGTCATACCCTTCTCATTTGGTCCAGAGTGATGACTGAAGAGTCAAAGAGAGATTTCAGCAGCTTCAGGATCATTTGGAGTGTCGTGTCTCCTTTGGATTCCAAAACCATGACTATCGCCTACGAGATGATGAGCAAGACAGAGCAAGCATGTTTATTTTTAAATAAATAATGAGGATGAGGTAATGAGGATGGTAGCTAAATCTGCGATATAGAAACTTATTCACAACTGAGCCTTTTACTATTGACCACCTTCCGAGTGCCAATGATTTCACCAGCACCAACACTAACAGGAACAAATGGTACTCCCAAGTGGTGCTTGTAGTACTGTTCGTCACCAAGCGCAAAAGTTTCTCAGAATTACGTTCTGTTCATGGATAAAAACATGCCAAGATAACGATTCATGCAAAAGTTACCTCGTAGACAAACTCATGATGGAAGTGCGGCACCTCGAGCTCCCTCAAACACCGCTCCGCCTCCGCCGTGTCACCTGAGAGCACGTACTCCTTCAGCAGCAGGTTCACCTGAGGAAGCGAAACACGTACAGTCCTCTAAGTAGGTCTTTAAACACAGCACACAGTCAGACTTCAGCAGCTCTACAGCACAAAGTCAACAACAAATAATCCTCTATACAAGAACTTTTAAATAAACAGCACAGAGAAAATCCGGGGTCACGAGCCATGCGAGGTCTGTGTATGAATGTGAAAGTGCAAAAGTTTGCACACCCTCCGTACACAAAGACGACATATAATCTAATCTATAGCAACAAGACATTTAATATGGTGACATGCCATTATATTAATCATGGAAAAAAATACATTTAACTTCATTATTCTCTAATAACATGAAGGCAGTTATAAAGGCAAAGGGTGGATTCACAACCACTTTCATTTCCTCTGAGCAGTTTTTAAAACTTCTCAGTGAACACAATATTGCCTTCTCCAAAGCAGGTCTCAAGACAGTCATGGTTTGCCATGGTTTCCTCTTGTTGTAGGACACACCCACATTAACATTTTCAAAACATTCAAAACCATGGGGGAATGCAAACCTTTGCACTCAGCTCTACACTGCATTCTGAGCACATTTCAGTCCACTAGAGGGGGATAAGCACCAGCTGAGGAGGCTCGGGTGTTAGGAACACGGTGTTCTTTAGTGCAACATGGACAACTAAATTTGTTAAACAGGACTGTAAAGGCACAGAATGTACTTATTTAAAATACATTTTTTATATATATATATATTTTATTATATATTTTTCACATCATGCTTGAAAATGTAATAAATTATAACTATAAATAAGCACAAGAGGTTGTGAAATTAAGGTAACCTTAAAAAGACATCATGTAAAACATCTGCACATCATGTCATTATCTGATAAAATCTATTATTGTGTAATTGTTATTTATTATAAAATAGTTACTAAAACTAGAAAATAACCCAATAAATTAACTCCATATTTCCCATAATGCTAAATTACATTATTAATCCAGAATTTTATTACATATAAACGCAATTCACTGTCACTCAGTGTTACGATACGTGGGTGGGCGGAGTCCTGACCTCTTTGATGAGTTGATTGACAGATCTCTGGCCTCCCCCTGAGCCCCAGAGGTTATCGATCTTAAGTCCTGCCTCCTTGCTCATCTTTAGCAGTACGGCGGCGCGGTCCAGAGCAGCCCTGTCAATCAAACACACAGCTGTCAATCAAACCGACCAGGGCTGAATAACAACAGCTAAAACGATAACCATAATTACTGAAATCACATTCATTCAACCAGTCTGTGAACAAAATCTATTTATTATAACAGAAATGAACTGAAAAACAGCCTTCTGTTTATTAATGAAGACTAATTTAGACTCTAAATACATCCTACATAAAGCAACAAGTTCAGGATTTAATGCACCAGAGTAAATAAGGCAGATATCCAACCCCAGCTAAGCTCACTGATATCAAACCTGAAGTCAAATATAACAATCAAAATACTCCAAACTGTGAAAATGAGCCACTCCTGGGCTGCACTTTTCTATTAGTTGTTATAGTAATGATGTGCGCAAACTGTGTTGAATATGTTCAGAATCCACAAAACAGCCATATAATCCCTCCTTCCTCTAACCTGCCCCCATGTTCGTTCTCGTTGCAAATTTCTGACCTCAAAAATCGATGCACACTTAATGACGAGGAAAGAAAAAAAAAAGAAAAAAAAAAAAAAGCCAGGAAAAACAATTTAACTGGTCAAACCGAGTTGTCTAGAAATCTAATTTTAATCCGGACTGTAACCACATACAAATGTAACGTAAAACAGATCTATGAAGTCAAAACTCATGTTTGTTCCCCCCATTCAGACTGCAGAAAAAAGTGCCTCAAGGACAAACAAATGCAGAACCTTCTTATCCACCGAGTGTGGACTGAAAGCGTGTTGTTTGATGAGTAAACAGACTAAATCCTAAATCCTAAATCCCGTTCGGTGCTTAATAACTGACAGACGGACGCTTAGCTCCATTACACCATATAATCTCAATCTCTGGGGAAATTTTTTACTTAGTGCAACAAACACTCCAAAGTAAACTACAGGACGTACATACGTGACCAGCAGACAAGAAAAAGTCTAAGATTCAATTAAATCCAATAAAAAAGGTTGGAATTCTTTCAAACAGTATGAAGTTTGTTGTACAAAGCAAAAGCTCCAGTGTACGAGAACAAAAAGGACTGAAATACTGGATCTTTTTGTTTTCTATGCAAGCACATAAGAGGGATGTATCAACTGGCAATTATTAAGTCAGTCTGTATATATTGTGTTGTATATATTACTGAAACCCCACCCACTGGGCGTGTGCTTGATGAACACATACCTGGCATGCTCGCAGTCCACTCTTCCTTTATAGCCATCGATGTAGCTCTCAGAGAGAATCTGATCTGCTACCGCTCTGGCGATGAACTGACCAACCAGCTGCAAGCACAGAGAAAACAAAACATTTAAAATCACAAAACAGTAGAGCTGAATCATGATGGGACTCAAAAAAAAAAATTATATAAAAAAGTTAGATGAATATTTCAATAAACTAATGATCACAAGCTCATGTACCTCAACTCAGAGCATAAGAAAATAAACCAGCTTGAAATGTTCTCCATGTCTCGCACGAGTGTCTCCAGCCCGGTTACAAAACAACTGTGCTGCTATTTTACTGCGACATCACCAAATATTATTTGTGGAAATTTTGAAAACATTGAGTAATATTTGAAAAAGGAGCTTGAAAAAATATATGCAAATATACATGGAATAAAATATGCAAATATAAAAATACAAATATGCATCAAAAGAGCAACCACTGGAATATTTATAGGTATATAGGACTTGTATCATCATATTAAAAGTATATTTATATATAAAGGAAAAAATAAGTGTAATGACTTGGAGCAGTGACCAGTGAGTATATTTATCAGATGCGTGTGTTCCTTAAATGTATTTAGCAAGTTGTGTGTTTTATCTTGCATATTAATATCTTAAAAGGCTACAACAGTCAAGTCTGTGGTTGATCATGTGAGCTTTATCTGAACATCACTTTCGGTTTCCTGACTCTGTGTGTGTGTGTGTGTGTGTGTGTGTGTGTGTGTGTGTGTGTATGTGTGTGTGTGGTGGGGACGACTGTGTGTTGCAGCAGAAATACACTGACAATCACACTGAACAATCTGAAACCTCCAAAACCTTGAGAGCATTATTGTAAATTAACAAAAAACCCAACTGTCTTAAACTGTGTAAATTTTCTATGTTCAGAAATAATATTTTCTATATTTTTTGTCTGCAGCATTACGTATTTTTATTTTGAATGTT
The DNA here is from genome assembly GCA_022758105.1 of Pangasianodon gigas. Classification (NCBI taxonomy): domain Eukaryota; kingdom Metazoa; phylum Chordata; class Actinopteri; order Siluriformes; family Pangasiidae; genus Pangasianodon; species Pangasianodon gigas. The sequence goes on along the minus strand of CM040478.1, from coordinate 16,965,519 downwards.
AAAAAAAAAAAAATTTGGATACTGAAAGATTTTTATTACTATTTCAGAGATACTGTTTTCCCTTTTTTTTTTTTTTTTTTTAAACTCATGGGCAATCCATTTACTTTTTAATATTTATATATTTAGACAATTGAAACTCATACATCATGCAATTGTCTGAAGAATAAAGAAAATCTAAAGAATCTGGATATGTGTATTAATACTTTATGCATGAAAGGCTTCGATAAACTCTGCTTAGAGAGATGTGAGAGAGAAGTTGATGAGAATTAAGACTATATATAAGGAAACCACATGTCCAAGTTGTTTTTTTTTAAATTCCTGTTAGTGTTGCTGTAGTCTGGCACTGTGTTGATTGAATCTTGGTGTACAGCAGTCTGTAAATACACTACATCATTATGAAGCCAATATAAAAGTGATGTTCACTGCTGAGAAATGAGATTTGATTTGTGAGAAATTAGATAAACCTTTTCTAGGCTGGAAAATACGGTGTTAACCCACAGGGGATTTCCAGATGTCTGATGAATAAAGAAAGAAAAAAGGTGAGGAAATGGTTCAGACTGTAGTTAGGTTCGAGTGTGTAAGTGTGCTGCTGTGGGTCGTTTGCCTTGTTTACTCAGACAGTGAGGGGATGACCAGTGGCGCGTGTTTTGTTCTGCATTTAGTGAGAGGCCCTGATGAGAGAAAAGAGCTGCCTCTGCTGTTCCAATCTGAACAAAACCAGCTCAGCTCACCACACACACACACACACACACACACACACACACACACACAGGGAGGGTAAAAATGAAAACTGTGAGCTTGTAGCAAGTCCAAATTGTGTGTGTGTGTGTGTGTGTGTGTGTGTGTGTGTTTTATCCCAAGTGCTGAACTTCCACTACATGTACACACACACACACATACGCGTGGCTGTGTTTAGTTCTTTGAGTTGTGTGAGGGATGTCAATCAAGCATCACATCAGAATATTAGGCCACTCCCATAGTAAAATTTTTTTTTTTTGTAAATAACCCTCAGGTGTGATAGATATCTCCTGACATATCTTGTTACCTGTGGTGCAGTGGGCGTGTCCAGCACCAGGTCAGGCAGCTCTTTCAGCAGCTTGTGGAAGGAGGCTTCGATGTCGGAGCGGCTGAGGACTCGGCCACACAGACGCGACAGCAGGAGGGACGTGAGCTCTCTCTGACTCGCCTTGGCCTCCAACGCCAGCGATACGGCCAGGAGCGGAACGTCACTGCGCATGGAGCCCAGATTTAACTCGCCTAGTAACTCCTACAGAGAGAGAGAGAGAGAGAGAGAGAATCAAATAAATAAAAAGAAGAAACAGCTACTTCAGAGCTGCATCACAAAAAAAAAAAAATAGGACCAGTTTTTAAACCTTAAAGTGTTGGAGGAGAGTAAAATGATTTTATAGCTTCATGAGCAACATGGCTTCTAACCAGCTAACCAAGCAATGTAACAAGCAAAGTTAAATAAATTAAAGCAAGTAGCTAGTTAGATTTGGGCTAGACGCACAGTTACAGATATACCTCCAGTTGTTTTCTAGCTAATACAGAGTCGCTTGTATTAGCTAGACATGGATGTGCTAATGATGCCATTATCCTGTATAGTGCTCTGCTAATGTTATTCTGAGTATAAAAGACTTTCATTGGTCACCTGAGTGAATTAATACTGACCAGATAAAGCGTCATATTCATACTGACGTGATAAAAAGCTAGCCAGTGAACAAGCCAGCAAACGTTGTTGGCAACATAAAAGCGAATCTGACTGCAGCAATTCAGATGACGTTTAAAATGTTGAGGGTTTTATTGCTTTTGTTGGAGAGAAAATGCTTCAAAGTATAGATGATTGACAGCTTGGCTCACTGTTAGCATTGTAATCCTGCGCTAACGCCTCACCACTGCCATTTCTGAAAATGAGACTGGGCCAAGTGCTTAACCAAAGGATTTCTGAACAGCTTAAAGATGAGGCGACTTCTTGACACTTTGAGAAATATCACTCCCTCATCCGTACCGCTACTTCATTAGCGTCTCCGTGCTCAAAGTACTCCTGGACGATGGGCGTGACGGTTCGAGTGAAGTCGTCTTCGTCCAGCGGCAGCACCACCGTCTCGTACACACAGTTCTCCTGTACAAGAAACAGTTATATATAGTTATAGCTACTGAATAATTATTATTGTTATACAATACCTGTATTAAATAGCTCTATATCATACATATATTCAGATGACTCAAGCAAAAAGATGTTTGAATATTTATTTTCAATAAATCATTAAATAAAAGAAATATAATCTTTGGGCAAACACACATTCACTTAAAGACATAGCTTAAGCTACACACTTAGTCATTATATAGTGAATAATAATCAATTTTATCTTACGGTGTAAACAGAGAAAACTGTAACCAAGTTTTTCAACATTTTCAAGACAGAGGAGTTTATGCTTTGCGGTTTCTGTTCTTTTTTGCTTATGTACTCCAAGAGGAAAAAAAAAAAGAAAAAGAAAAAGAGAGGCTGACATGTCATTCTTTAATAAGTAAATTTTTTTTTAAATGTAATCACTGGCAAACTGCTGTGGTATTAGAGGCATAAAACACTTCTGGACATTCCTTACTTACCCTTTTTTTTTGTTGATATTTTATTTCCATCAGCTAGAGACTCAGCTAAAGTACTAAAAGTGCAGTTTATTGCAGTCTTAGCTAGATTGTTTAAACGAAACTGTGTGGTCACGTGACGTAGAAATTACAGTAATTACGAGCTTCTGCTAGTTTAACTCTATGTGTGTTTATCAAACTTTCCCTGTCATTTTATAGAGCTGACCACATAATAACTAGGTCTGTCTGAAAGATGTTCAGGAGTTTGTGTGTTTCCATAGAAACGACTCTTTTCTGAGCCCAAGTAAGCAATGGAGGCAACCGTGTGTGTGTGTGTGTGTCTGTGTGTTGTTTTTTGGGGGTTTTTTTCCCCAGACTGACGTCGGGCCGGACCACCCCGGTGCTGGGACAAACCCGTTCATTACCTGATCTTCATCGTAATTGGGGTCCCGGACGTCAACTTCCTCCTCATCGTACACCTCTCCCGGCGTTCCCCACACACCTTTACCACCAGCGCCACCTACAAACACACACACATGCAAATACATGTTTCACTCTGAACCTGGTGCAGCTGAAATGTACACACACTGCTGCACTCTGTACATAATGTTCCTGCCTCTGCTGTACATGCACACACGCACACGCGCACACACACCACTCTAAAACCTCCTACGGAGAACACGTGTGTGAGTGTGAGGCCCCCCTGTCTCTAGGCACAAGATACACCAACCACAAACACTGTGTACTTGTTGAATTTGCACACACACACACACACACACACACAGGCAAAACATACAATAAGTATTACATTAATATATGGAGTCAGGGAGACAAGGGCCAGTCTCTCTCTCTCTCTCTCTCTCCTCTCTCTCCCACACACACACACAAACCATAAATCCATCTCAGTTGTTTAAGCAGGCAGTCAGCATGGATTAAACCTGAATTAGTGCACCATGTGATACACTAAACACACCTCAGCCAATACACACAGTGAGTGAGCGAGCGTGTGTGTGTGTGTGTGTGTGTGCGCAAGTAAGAGTCCATATACACTCCTTTTCTTGTTTCACTCTTCCCACTGGACAGAATTATACAACACCAGAATTATACAATTTACAGAGAGAGAGAGAGAGAGAGAGAGAGAGAGAGATGCAGACACAGAAAGACCGAGAGAGACACAGTCACACACAGAGAAAGACAGACAGAAAGAGAGATAGAGCGAGAGAGAAATAACAGACACAGAACAACAGACAGACCACTCGAGAGCGAATGACAGCATGAGAGATGGTGAGAGCGTGAGAGAGAGAGAGAGAGAGAGAGAGAGAGAGAGAGAGAGAAACAGGAGAGGTTGACGTGTTTGTTAGTCCAGCCTCCGCAGTCACTCCTACACCATAATCAGATATTCAGCATAATCAATATCTGTGGCTTCACACTCCATATTCTGCTTCTAAATCACTATTCAGTTTCATCTCCACCAGCAGCCCGTGTCACAAATCAGCTTTACAGGATCCTGGGTGTTGATCTCGATCCCTAATGGAGTCGACGGAGATCCTGAAGCAAGTTTCTGGTGTCTCATGCAACAGAGTACACCTCCATTTAAAACAAGCGCTGTGATGGAATATTTACATCCTTACATTATTAAACAGACTGTACGCGCCAGAGCAGATTTAACCGAGATACCTTTTATTACTACGAGTAAATCTGTATTACGCCCTAAAATGTAGCACTTCCCAAAAACATTTTCACTTCCTAAAAACAGTTTACGCCCAAGTCTCATCCTTTCTTCAGTATTTAATAGATACTGTCGATTTATACCCAAGAACTGCTGCTGTAATCATAAGGACTGTCCTGCTGCTCATTCCAGCACTCTTTACCTTTCTACTCTTCTACACCTGTGTACTGTAATAATTTATAATCACACTATCCAGTGTCACACCGAAGAGTACAGCTTCCCTTCTCACGTCATCTCAGGGAGTGTTTCCTTGCAAAAGTCACCTCGGTTTGTTCATTAGAGATCTAAATCTACAGTCAGGTTTCTGGAACAGTCTATAAATTGTACACAACTTATATGCAAACCAATTGAGAGGCTCTTTGGAGTGAACTCATTAACGTACCTAAGGAAATGACACGAGCTAACAAGTTAAACACAGTTTGTTTTTTTGCAGCTTGCTACATGCGTACAGTTTGCAGGCCATGGAGTGTGAGTCATTTCTGGCTCACTGGACAGCCCCACACACACACACACACACACACACACACACACACACACACACACAGAGAAAAAGCATGCCTTTATATAGCTTGAGCACACACCCACTGAGTAGGATCACTAGAGATGGACTGAGGGAAGAACCAAAGATCAAGTTGAAGAGGTACTTCTCCATCCAGATTTTGGGGAAAAACCAAAAAGTTGGCAAAAACCTAGTATGCTAAATCGTACACTATTATAGACATACATAACTCAAACAAATTCAGAATTTGCATGAAAGCACATGGAGAGAATCCCAAATTACTGCTGTCGATTATTTAATTTTTTAAATTCCTTTTCATCAAGCGCGCTTATAAATTACATAAAGTTCAAGGACGCTCTAAATAAAACATCGGGACAAGTGCAGCCTCTTAGTTACCTACACGGCCCATAAAACATCCACCATAAGCATTTCAGTACGTGTGATACGAAGGTGTTCAGCAAGCTCAGGCATCTTTGGGGTGTGTTTTTGTGGAAAATCAGCTACAGGTGCAGGTAAAGAGGGCTTAAATGCCTAAATACAACAAAGACGCGTCATTGTATCGCGGCTAAAAACAAGTTATCACTAAATCCACAACGCCTACATTGTGATTAATCTATGGACGTGATGAGAGACAGAGAGAAAAAGACTTGGATAGTGTGTCGATATTTGAGTAGAGAACTTACACAGGCAAGTTGGAAATGTGTTAAACACACACACACACACACACACGTCTGTTCAAGTTATTAAATGACAAATGTTCAACAGACAAGAAACACTAGAAAAGACAACATGACTTTTAGGGAAGACAGATCCTGTCAGGTAACTAATCAATCAGCAGTTACTGCACAAGCTGCCACATTTTGCTTACAAATTATTATTATTTTTTTTTTAAAACACAGATTAATTCATGTTATATACCCAAATAAAAAATAAAACCCTTTGGGGGTATGCTGTTATAGGAAAATTATCAACGATGGAGTAGTGTCAAAATTAATTCAGAATATATTGACGTATCTTATTCGTCTTATTCGACAGCAATTTGGCATACACTACAGTTCTTATTAATCAATTAACGACATGCCGTACTTTTTATCCGATTATAGACACATTAAAGGTCGTCAAACATCCACGAAACAAGCCACAAAAAACTCTCCATCTCGTCATGTTACTCAGAAACCGCAAAAAGCGTAAACTCCTGTCCTGAAAAATGTCAGAAAACTGATCTGACACTGGAGACTCCTTCTATAAACATTAAACGACTCCTTACAGATAATGTGAGGCATCCACTGTACAAGTCCCTGTGTTGAGCTGTTACTATAGAAACAATAAAGCGTTAGAACGAGCGCATTAACATAAACCTGCACTACTTTCATATTTGCGGTTATAGTTCACCTTCTGACCAACCAGAATCGAGAATTCAGAGCTGTGCATTAAGATGATCCATGATATAATATAATTATATACAAGACGCCTCAGCATACGAGAGGTGAGGTTTTTGAGTTTGAGTCTCATGGAGCGAGTGAGAGATGGGATTAATCAGGGACGTGTTTACAGTGTAAGTGGTCTAAGACCTCACGCAGCACTTAACGCTGATTGACGGCCATCCTGTTCACACTCATTAACCCCCGTATGGATGGAAAAGGAAACAGAAACGAGTGTGGACATAAACAGTGGTCCACAGTGCGCTCACTGAGAACACTGTGTACTCAGAGACCAGACCGCGCCTTCTTACACCACCTTACGCCTTTATCTCACACACAGCAGGGTCAAAAGTCTGACAGCTGATAAAATAAAACACGGTTCTTGATAACAACCTCGAACGTTTTCTCATTCTTCTTAAATGACATTTTGATATACTTCGCCAGTATCGCTTTTTCCGTACAGGTGATACGAACACTTGACGCCACAGTGCAGGAAGGTTTCTTTCACCTTTCTTTGGCAGGCCCCGCCCTTTGCCCAGGCGTGATCTGCGGTCCAGCACTTTGCCTTTGGGGCTGGCGGGGGGCGCGGTGGAGCGGGAGGCGTCTCCGTTCTCGCTCAGCGAGTCTCCCCGGCCCGAGTCTCGGGACGAGTTCTTGCGGAGGCGTCGCTTGGCCTTGGCCTTGAGCCGGGCCTCGTGCACGGTTCCCACCGGCGCGGGAACCCAGTTTCCGTTGATCTCGTCTTTGGCTCTGGAACCGAGGCCGTTCGCCTCGCTGTCCGACTGATACGAGTCGCTCAGATCTTCCGCTTCTGCAGAGACACGGATTGAACACTCTCAGTTGAAGTCAAACATCATCTCATTTATCTAATAAACATGAGACTTTTTTCTGTCATGAGGAAAACACAGACAAATAATATTTACATCATCACACCTCCTACTGCGTCACTCTGATGAGCGACAACCACTGAACAACGTGATGAGTACTTATATAGTAGTGGACGATAGAGATGCGCATTCGGGACTTTTTAAAAGCACTCTGAATGAAAGAATCCTGATTTTAACTTTGGCATTAACTTTCAGCTCAAATGATTCCTCGGACCATGTGTGGTCCGACGTTCCTTCAGTTCCCCGCGTAACACTTTAGCTCCTACCTGCACTTACAAACTGACGTTTGAAAATAGAAGAAAAACTTATAACCATGGTTCCACTGCATCATGTCTCATACAAACTCTCATTAAATGTGTATAGTGGAATTACGAAGAAAAAAAACGCAAGAATGTGGCATTATGTAATGTGTTCGACTAGCTTTAGAAGTTATATTTAGACACCACCATTGCTTGTGGAAACTGAAACTACACTCCTACTTCAGGCACGCTCGCTACACGCCCACTCGCGACACGTCACGTGAGCTCGTAAAATGTCAGCGAATGTAACACGAGCCGTGTTGCCTCTCACCTTTCTGCTTTTACGTCGTGTTTAAACGCAAGGTGAGTCTGCATTGCAGTAAAGTTTAAAAAAAAAAAAAAAAAAAAAAAAAAAAAGGTGTTAACCACATGTACAGCTGTTTTACAAGAAGACAAATCCAGCTTCCTTTTTACCTTTTTTGGCGAAGTCTTACTGGATAGAATCAGACTGATAAGCACAATGGTGCACTCTGACAGCGTGTTAATGAAATAAAGTCACATCTCATTTTGGTTTTCGGGAATTATTTCTACTCTTTATGTTATAATAAAAGCCCTAAGGGGACATGGTGATGGAAAGCTCAAGGCTTTTGCGTTCCCAAGAAACTCTGCGTTCTCTCGCAAAGATATTTGCGTTCTTTGGAAAACACAAATCTTTGTAAGAGAATGCAAAAAAATTTGCGAGAGAACACAACGTTTCACGTCGGAACACAAAAGTTTTGCGAGCAAATGCAAAAGTTTTTCGAGCGAACGCAAAACTTTTGAAATATAAATTTTTCCCCATCATCATGTCCCCTTAAAGGGCTCCGTAATATAAAATAACACACAGCGTAATCCTTCAGGACGTGTGCAAGAAAGAGCAATGATGAATTCAGATGTAACTGAAATCCTAAAGATACTCCGGGAATAATCCTGTAAAACTAATCACGTCTGAATAGGGCTCGATCAAAATTCATTGTTTCTATGGCATTTATTTTAAACTGTTTAAAAAAAAATAATAATAGTCTTGCATCTTCAAAACAATGCTTTTCAAAATGGACGTCAGGTAGAAATTTATTGTTAAAATTTAATGTTAAAAGTTCAAAAATCTCTCTCAAAGTGGCACCAAAAAAAAAAAAAAAAACAGCTGTGGCTGCATGTAGTGCACTAGAAAGTGTACATAATGCGCAGTTTTAAGGCACATCTAGGGCACTTGTGTAGGGAAGAGTGAGCAGTTTGGGACTCGGCCCATGAAGTAAATAAGTTGTGTATTAAAGTCAGACTTACCGACGGGATTGGCGTTGAGCCATGCCTCACAATCAGCTGCCATGACTTCAAAACGAGGTGCAAGCAAAAACAGTTCAATTTACAAAACCCTAAAAGGAATAATAAACCATTTTTAAAAGCAACATGGACATTTAATTCATTTCGTATTCAATCAACTGACTAACTTCAGTGAGCTAGCTACATGCCATCGCACCTTCTTCAAAATGATGCTCTGAGATTATAGTTCAGGTTAAACATCCACATAAAATAAAAAATAAATCTGTTATTTCACTTTAGAAGATAATTTAGTGCTTAAAATCTGCACCGTCGCTTATGTTTCACTGGAACGGACGGGTTTGTTATGTATACACAAGCTGTAGGAGACCACATTAAACCCGCATCCCAAACCAACACCCACTACAACACCGAGTGCACTAAGCACAGCGTGAACGTCATTACGTCGCAGCCTACGCAGTCCGCCTAGGTAGCGAGAACGCAGGCATTTGGGACACAACCACAAACAAACCTGCGTCAGCTCCATTTAACAATCGGATACAGTTGTTTTCTAGGCAAACGCGTTGTCTACGGTGGATAAACCGCTCTCAGTACAAATAAAAAGCAAAATATGTGATAAATACACCAAAATAATCTCACCTCTCTTCGCGTTTCGCTTTTCAAAAGCTAACGAAGCCTTTCTGTTTGCAAACGTTTTCTCTTCGCTCTGCCCAGCAACTCAGTGACGCAGGACCGCCCTTTAAGCGTTCATTGGCCAGTTTATTTAAAGTCCGGACGCGAAAGCAACCAATAGGAAGCGTAGGTTGAAGGGGGGCGGGAGGAAGGGGGGCTTCTCGTGTTTTCGAAATCGAGAAATTTCGCGTTGAGTCGCAGCGCCACCTGGCGGCCGACATTAGGAAATACAACCACTGCATTACGTCATTATAATCATAATTGCTTTAGAAAGTGGTCTAAAATAAAAGGGAATAATTATTTTTCTGTGATGATCTGCTGACCAAAGCAAAATAGCTACAAAAAAATGTAACAAAAATTCTAAAAATAATACAATTTAAATAAATAAATAAATAAATTAGTACAGTATAAAGTAATATTTTTTATTCTATAATATAAAAGTAAAACAACATAAATTAAATGCATAAATTATTATAAACCATATCCATATCTTTAGATGATTTTATGAATCAGAAATGGAATTACAAATTCAAATTAACTTTGACCTTTTCTAAAAAAAAATAAAATAAAAAATCCCTTCAATTAAGAGTAAAATGTAAAAAATTACTGATAAAAAAATACTTGCAATGTGAAATATTACAGAACATTAAAAAAAAAACATGGATGTCTAAAATTATAGAACATTTCTACTTATATTTATGTATAAATATATTCTATATTTATTTAACAACTACAAAGACTAAAGCCTATGGCGTTCCCTGGGCCGCTAACATACTACCACACCCCTTGTGGGAGTGGCTGGACTCTAATACCCCTTTTAGTGGCCTGGTTTCTAAGGTCTATAACTCGGTTCTTTTAATGCAGTACTCTTATATTCCAGATACTCACTCCTGGGAAAGGGAAGGTTTAACTAAACCGGATTGGGATGTGGTATGGGCCAGATGTTTCATGGCATCCAAGAACCTGGCACACCAGATGATCCATTATAAATGTATTAATAGGGCTTATTTTACTCCTAGTGTATCGTGTAAGATGAAGATTAGACCGGATCCATACTGTCCTCTCTGTAATAAATCTGCAGTAGGTTCTTATTTTCACATGTTCTGGGAATGCCCAGTGGTGTTTTCTTTTTGGACTTTTGTAAGTACTGCTCTTTCAGATATGCTACATCTGGATATACCTCAAGAACCTCTGGTTTTTCTACTGTTAGATGACTCTGCTCTCAATTTGAACTCTCATCAAAAAAGGATTTTATTAGCAGCAGGTACTGCTGCTAAGAAGACTATTTTAAAACTATGGATAGAACCATCCACCCCTACATCCCTCACATGGTTATCCTATTTCAGAGACATAGGACAAGACTATTCAGAGCTGGGCAATAATCGCAGAGATGCATTAGATAAGCTAAAATGTTGACATTGTAACTGTGTTGACCTAACTATTTATTCAGTTATCATGGCATCTGTCTGTATATAGTTCAATGGAGTTTTGATTTATTTCCTCACTGTGGGAATCTAAACTCAATAAAAAAGTTGATCGCAAAAAAAAACAACTTCAAAGACTAATATCACTAAAAATACTTTTCTGTATATTTTGTTGTTTGTACCTCACAAGGACCTCACACACACACACACACAAAGCAACGCAACATGAGTATTTCTCCAAATGTTTATTGAAGAATTTGCATCGAAACATCTGAGGAACATTTTCAAAAAAACGGAGGTGTCTCAAAAGCAGGACACTGATAATAATAGTGTATAAAACATGCGGAAGAAAAGGTCTTCCACAACCCGTCCCCCTTACTGCAAACTACTGGCACACACACTTCACTTGATTCTGTACACAGATTCGCCTCAGACACGAGAAACAACACACATGGTCCGGTTCAAGTAGCACTACATTTCAAAAAAGCGTTATACACAGCGAGGACGAAAAAAGGGTTGAGTCCTGGTTTTGTTTTGTATTATTTTTTTTTAAATAAAATATCTTGCATTATTAACATGAGTCATTTCTCATTGACCTGAGGACAAGGACTGTGCAGAGTCCTGATTTGAAAGGCAGTCGTCGTCGTCTTCCAGTTTTCGAGGACATCCAGTGCATCAAAAATAATAACTTAATACTTTCTTTGATTCACACATCACCTTAAAAAAGGAAATGCCATCATGCTAACCAGGCCTTAGCCATATTCGCTCCAAATGTATTAGCACATTTCCTTATTACTCTGTACACTCTGACTTTGTGGTGTGAGCTGTGCTCCAAAATGGCCGACTTCCCCTTAATATTTCCCCGTGGTGTTATTTAGAGCACAGCTCACACCCAGTGGTACGAGCTCACGTAGCGTGAAAAGGCACGCTCTGGTGAACTGACTGCTTCTTTCAAGACACAATTAGCGTATCACTAACAATTTACACATTCAAGTCAGGCCCTATTCGGTGACCCGTGCTTCCCCTGCAGCGCTTCAGTCTGTTTCAGTGTCGTTTCCATCCAACTGTTTCACATGAATTTAGAAACATCAGAAAAATTACTAAATGTCTCTTTAATTAAAAAAAAAGCCATTATGTTTTAAAAAAAAAAAGAAAAACTTTGCTGTATAGAAGAGAAGATGCGATAAAATGTGATGTTTGGAAACATCGGAATACGTGATGACGTAAAAATCGCGTGCTCCTGTCTTTCCGGGACGGTCTGCGTCTTAATGACGTCATCTCATCGCTCTTCTTCAGCAGTTGATGGAAATTTGATCATTTTCTGAAGTTTGCTTTAAATGTGTAGAACGTCGCTCTATGACAGCGTCTTCATGACGTCATCTCGTCGCTCTTCTTCAGGAGTTGATGGAAACGTGACACTTTCTTTAAGATTGCTTTAAATGTGCAGAACGTTTGCACGGGTCAGCATCATTTCTCTCTTACACACGTTCTTCCTCTCTCTCTCTCTCTCTCTCTCTCTCTCTCTCTCTCTCTCTCTCTCTCTGGCCTGGTCCGGTTCTCCTCCTCCGCTCTGAGTGAGTGAGTGGTGCTCACACTGCTGAAGTCTCAGGCCGTGTGTCATTTTCACTCTGCGTCAGAACGGAAGTGCAGCAGGCTTTCCTCGGCCAGCTGAGACAGGTACTTCTGCACACACACAACCAACAAGAACAAAATTAGAGAAAGGAGACGCAACTGGACACAACTCCCCCTTTACCCCATTGTTATTCGGTGTGGCCCCCGTAGCCTCCCTTTCTGTCGCCCCTGGGTTTCTAAATGCAGTACTGCGTTACAAGCAGCACATACGTGACCATGTGACCAAGTTCTAGGTGGTGAGATTACACTGATCCTAACAGTCACTCCGCCCACTTTTTCATCACCACCTGGCGTCCACCAACCAGCTACGGGATGAATCAGCACCTTCTAACAGTAACTCCAAAATGGATAAAAAGAAGGATGGATAAATAGATAAATGGATTGGTAAAGTGCTGTGTTATAAGAGGAATAAAACACTTATGCGCTTATAGGAATATAATCAACTTCGGGGTGGTGACAGTCACTCCACTTCATCACACCACACCGCTGTTGATTAATTTCCTATAATAGCATGACACTGAGTGTGTTACTGTATTACTAATCAAATCCCCCCTCTCTGTCTCTGTCTCTCTTTCTGTCTCCACAGTGCTGTGAGTGACAGAGCAGCTGTAGCTCTTCATGCTGTGAATGCCTGCAGTGTGTGTGTGAGAGAGAGAGAGAGAGAGAGAGAGATGTGTGTCTGAGAGTGACTAATGGGCAACTCGATCCTGACCACACGCCCGGTCAGCGCCTGCTGCCCTTCACACACTAATGGTTTCTAAAGGCCACATTGTTATGAACACACACATTCTCACCCTAATTATTCCATTAGCCCACTCTTCAGTGTGCTATGTGTTTACATCTCTTTGGCTTTCAGTCAGTGAAGACACACTGTAACACCCTGAGTGAATACAGTCTGAGGAATATGACTGAACGTCAGATTATTGGACTTTACAGAATACATGAAGAATTCAGTGAATAACTGTAGTGTATTTTGTTTATACACGTATATATCTATCTGTTTGTGTATATTATAAATGTAAAGACAGGAAAAAAATAAAGCTTGGGACTCATAATTTCCGACCTCCGACTAGGAAAAACGCCCTCTCAACTCGGAAATCCTACTCGGAAAGTCTCCTAAACCACATGACGTCAAATCAACATGGCCGCTCACAGCATCAACAGTAAACACAGTAGCACGTCTTTATTTTTAAATGAGTATTACAGTATATACTAGTATATTTGCTTTAGATCAGTCAACGTACAGACAACCTCTGAGTTCATTCGAACGCAGCATTAAAGGTGCATTAGGTAAGATTTGTCCAAATTGGGCAAGATTAGGTGTCTAAATATAAAATATGTAGAGTCGAATCAGATTTGAATCAGTTTTTTACTCGTTGAGTGATCTTTCGGATAAAACAAGAATTATCTGGCTGCACAGAAAGTGCCATATTTTTCTGGGGCGGAGTGAAGGATGCTTCAATGACTGACTTGGCTTTTGTGTAATTATGAATTATGAAAAAATGCACTTTGGGGATTGTTAATTAGTCATTACTCAGACATTTAGTATGATAATGATAACTCTAAACACAAACGAACACCTTATATATATTAATATATACTTCAATATATGTATGAATGAAAATAAAAATGTCTTGTATATTCACGAGTGTATTGTTTTTGTTTTACTCAAACGATTTAGTGTGGTGTTTCTTACGTTACATTTTATATGTATATTCAGGGCTGTTTTTGTCTCAACCCGTGTGTCCTCGTGAGCCGTCCCCTCGAGTCCACTTTTAGCCCGCTGAGCTCGTCTTGTCATAACTAATAACGGCGTGGTGTATTGATGGGTTGGGTAATGAAATCTGTCTCCGAGTGCCAGCTCTCAGTATCTCGGCATGCCATTACTGTTATCAGCCTACTTATCTTACACAGCTGACACAAAGCCACTTGGATGCGCGCGCTTTTTGTGTGTGGTGCAGATGGTTAGTATTAATCAATTGACCTCTGTCTTTAGGAAATTGTCAGCTCTATTTGGCGCCTCTGCGTCTGCGTTTTGGCGGGCTTCACTGCCTACAAGGTTCGTCCAGGCAGAGAGGCTGAAGTGTAAGATGGCCATAAATATGTCTACGAGTTCTACGATTCTGTACAATTAGTTTTCAGACCTGCAGGTTGCGGTAGTGTACGGTGCTCCGGCAGTGTGTGGTCTTGGCCATCTCCTCGCTGGCGTAGAAAAGGCTGCAGAGTTTGCAGTAGAAACCTGTGCTGGGGACGATGAACTCCACACCTAAAACAACACACATGCACAGATGAAGTCAGTGTTTACTGCGGTCACATCGATACACATACACAAAGTTGGAGGAGTTATTGTACCACACGTGTCTTTAGAATTGCTGTGCATCACTTTTGTGTACATGAGGACACGTCTTTGGCTTGTCACGTGTGTGTGGGTGCATGTTTGTACGAGTCAGCTGTTTGATGTTAAATGTGCATCGTGGGTCCCATGGTGACGAATCCCATGTGCTCGTGTTTGTAGTCCTGCCTCCGCCCCTCTTCTGTCATTGGTTTGTTGTCTGATTGTGTTCTCCTGTTCTGTGTTTAATTCTAATTTTGTTTGCCTATTTACATTGTTACATCGTACTTGCTTCCGTCTCACCGTACATTACAGACACACAGATACAGGATTGAAGTATTTGGTCTACTCATTTATTAAAAGTACGCTTTTGGACCAAAAATAAGAGTATTATGAGAAAATGGATTTCATATGGAATGGAAAATGAGTACCACTGGTACAGAATAAATCAGACTACAGTAATATACAGATATTTTGTTGAAAAGTATTTTTTATTTATTTATTTATCACTGAAGGTAAGACATTACGTAGAGGTGTGAAACTTAAATGTTGGCTGGAGAGGTGATGACGAAGAGGCCAGACACCAAGTTTAATTTATTTTATATGGGTTCAAATCAGCTCAAGTGCATTTGCCTAAAGCAAACTCACTAGGGTTTATTGTGGGAAAGCTATTAGTTAGAAACAGTCAGGGATGTAGTCAAGACTGCCACTGTCAAGTCAAAGACCAGGGCTAGCCGAGATCGAGTCAGGACTGAGTCTGAGGCAGTCAAGGCCAAGTCAAGGTCATGTCCAGATGAAAGCGAGAGTCAAGATCGAGACCGGAAACCGTCCAATTTTTTTCAAGGTCAAGCCTTTACTTCAACTAGTTGGCTTCATTTGTGCATTGTGCCAGTGATAATGTTTTCTAGAAGACTATAATTAGCAAAACAAATGCCCAAGACTGAGACAAGTCCAAATCCAAATGCCAATGATTTGAGTCAAAGTCAAATCAGAAAACGTCTCGAGACCGGATTGGGGTGTGGGGTTACCTAGCGGGATGCTGTGTTCGCTGATGATCTTCTCCTGCTCTCGTGACGGTGACGGAGCTTTGATGCCAATCCTCTGCGGTGAACTCGCAGGCTGTGAACTCTGCTGAACTGTGTCTGAAATCAGAAAAAAAAAACCCACAGATTATTCATTTGATCATATTTTACCAGGCTGTCTTGGTCAATCTTTGTCTATTTCTGGTTACCAGATGTCATACGCTGCCTTCTTCAAATCAGGTCCGAAGATGACAAACTATTTTGGTGGATGAGAGATTACTTGATTTGCTATTTCATGTTTGAGCCAGAGGACACGGAAGAGGAACTGCTGTTTACAGGCAGGAGGCGAGGAGAGCTCAAATTTACACCCCGGTTTTAGATTTAATAATAATAATAATAAGCCCGTCTTCCTAAAATAAACAGAGCCGGTAACTAAAGTACACGGTGCATGACTGTGGCAGAAGCTATTTAAAAAATGATAAAGTTACGAGCCAAAAGTTAAAGTTAGCTAGCTATATACAGAAACGTTAGCTAGCTACTTTACCTCAGTTAGACCCATGTGAGGCTCAGAGGACAATGAACTTGTCTGTTTAAAATATGGATGGAAATGGAGATTCTAGATTTTTTTGGTCTTCAATATCAGTATAACACTGTGTGTGTGTGTGTGTGTGTGTGTGTGTGTACCTCTTTTCTGGTTCTCCTCTGCATGCTGCGTCTCCTTTTTCTCAGCCTCATTCGTCCTCCCCGTCTCACTGTCCGTGTGTGTTTCTGTGACCTTTTCCGTCTCACACACACTCTCTGGGGCGATTTGTGTTGTGGTGGTGTGTGTCTCGACGGTGTGTGTTGTTGTGTGTGTCAGAGATACACACGGCTCTGCTGCCTCCTCCAGCGCGCTTTTAAACTCTTGATTGGGGAAGAGGCAGATGTGAGAGGACGGAGCTTCAGTGCACTCCGTCTGATTAGACCTCGATGTTTCTTCCGTTACAGCGTCCGGAGCCGACACCGACTCCTGTTTCTCCTCCTTTGCCGGCGTGGGCTCTTCCTCTGCCTCCTCTTCCTCACGCTCCTCCTCTTCCCGCTCCTCACGTTCCTCCTCCTGCAGCTCGGGGAGATCAGGCTCGACAATGGAGTCGTCTTCTTCTCCCACCTCGTCTACTGTCACCAGCTCCTCCATGCTCTTAGGGTACCAGCACTCGCCCTCCGTGTCCTCCCCACTTCCACACTCCTCCACCTGGGGACGAGAGATATAAAATAATAACAGAGTTACTGACAGATCTACAGTAAATTTAAAGGTTTAACATTATCCAGGTCATGATTTGGCTAAAGCACCAGTTTTTCTTATTCTACCACAAAAATCACCCTTCTGGACTAAAGCCATCAGTGTTCACAAATATTCCAAGCTGTCAGAAGTTGTTGATTAATTGTCCATAACAGCAGACTTTTTTTTCTGACAACAGAAAAAAGAGAGGCTAGTGAGGGAACAGCTGTTTATAGCCGCTATTAACTCATGACAGGAACTAACCTGCTTCGTGGACATTCCGCAACGTTAGAATGTAATTACAAACGGATAAATAAGAGGAATAAATCACTTCCGGACGTGATTCTTAATTATCTTCATATCGAGTTTATGGGTTAAGTGCTGGAACGTAAGATAGAGAGAGAACAGTATGGGAAATTTTGCATCGATGTCCGAATTTGATAGTCCTGGCTCTTATTAAGGGTTCTTGTTCCGTACACTGTATAACACAGCTGCCATGTTGCGTCTGTTATGTCATGTCTGTGGTGGAGTTACCTCACTCTCTCGGTCACGCTCGCCCTCGCTGGGCTCTGTAGGTTTGCTGCTGTGCGGAGATGACGACCTGTCTTTGGCTCGGTGCTCTGTAGATTCTTTCTGTGGACCACACACACACACACACACACACACACACACACACACATACACAAACCACCCACTCAGTACACTGTCAATGTTTTACACTAGTTTTAATTTGAACATCCACTGGCCTGGGATTTTCAACCATGTACAAGCAAACTCAGTATTAAATCCTCGTTTAAAGGAACACCGTCAGTGATCAGTTAAAGCACAGAGTAGATCTGTGTAGGAAACAGGGGTTCTCAAACCTTTTACAGTTCCCTTTATCTGTAAAGAAATTGTGAACTCCCTCAGATTTATGTTTTACAAACGATGTGTACTGTAGTGTACCTGATTGTTAGCCTCTCTCTCCTCCCTCTCGTGTCTCCTGCTCGTCCTCCTGCCTCGCCCGTCCTCCGTTAGCTCGGATTCTGAATGTCTGCTCCTGTGATGATCCCCGCTTCCGTCTCGCCTCTTGAACTTCGCCTCGTGTCTCTGGTGCTGGGACACGCGCAGCAGCTTTTCCTTCTTATAGAAATCGTCGGCGGGATGGTGGGAGGAGAAATAGCGGTCCCGGCTGCGCTCGTCTGCTGGTTTGAGGTAGGGCTTCCTGCGTTCGTTGGGCCTGTCGTCCTCGCCGTTCCGCCACTCGTCCCTGTCACGCGACGTCCAGTCCCACGATCCTCGCCGCGGGCCAATGCCGTTCATCCAGGGTGCCGCCTGGGGGCTGTGGGTGGAGCTGCAGGAGGTGAAGCTGGGGCTGTGTGAGGGCGGAGTCAGGGAGCGGGTGATGGGGCTGCGAGAACGTGCCCGTTCCGGTGGATACCTATAAAACACAAATACTTGGTAAAACATTTTTGAAGGTTATACAGATAACGAGGAAGAAGACATATGAGGTCACTGGTCGTCTTGTCAATCCATTTCTGGTACATGGGTTTCTCCTCATCTAGGTTGATTGGAGAGATGTCTGGTGTACGAAATAAATTTTGGAATATACTGTATCAACTGAATCTTCTGAAGCAAGTTCATGAAGATTTGGGCATGTATTCATGGATTTTTACTACTTCTAAGCTACGGTGTGACAGTAAAAAACTGAAGAAGTCGAGGGCTCTCAACAGAAAGCAACAGAAAAGCATTCTGTCCGGAGAACGCAGGTTTGAATCCTGACAATGGATCAGAGTCCAAGAGGGCAAAACTGGCTGTGCTCTCTGGGTGGGAGGGGCATAGTCTCTCTCCCCTGTCAATCACAGTGACACTAGCCAATCATAGGCGTCTGTGAGCACGTGTATGTGGAAAAGTGTTTTTCCTCTGAGTGTCTTACGCTGCCCTGTGATGTAACATGAGCAGCAGTTCGAAAAAAAGGAAGCTCATGTGTCTCAGTGGAAACACATTAGCCTTTAGGTTTAGTTTTTAATTCAAGAACACAAAATATTTAGAAGACGTAAATAATAAATAAATAATAATACTCGATTATCAGATGAGTAAAACTGGCATTTGACTTTTAAACCCTACATAATAGAAATAAAATCTTCAAAAATAGTAATAATAAAAAAAATTTTTAATACAACTTTAAGGGTATTTTAGCGGTATAGTCATGAGAAAAGATTTCGAGAGGTATTTTGATAAAAAGAGTATTAATATGAGCTCTTGTGGTTACGTTATTGAAAATATTTGATTGAAAGATATTTAATGAAAATAATCACACGTCTCAGTGATTATTTCCCTCTTACCGGTCCATCTCGTGCAGCTCCTCTCTCTCCCTCTGAGAGTTGATGTCCTGGATGATGGACTCCACGTCCTTACCAGGTTTCTGCGTTCACACAGGAAGAGACACACACAGGGTTTGTGTTTGCATTTATGTAGATTCAAGATTCTATTCTGTGTAAAATAATTAAGTTAAATAAAGTTAAAATGATTCTAAAAAAAATCAGTGTAAAAATGTATCAGTGACTTACTGAAATGTCAAATTAAAAAAAAATTCGATCTAAAAAAAGCTGAATTTAGTCATGAAAAACATTCTTTATAAGAATATTAATTACAAATTTATTTACATAGCATCTTTCAAATATTTTAAAAAAATCAACTTTTAGAATTTTATAATATAAATAAATATAAATATACATACAAATATTGTTTTTTAAAAAAGAAAAAATATTAATGATTAAATAACGAGGCATACGATATATAAAAACATCTACTAGGAATTAAAGTAGTGCTAGTTTGTAGTGCCAGTTATTGATTTATTATTTATTTAATAAAAGTAAATAATATCCCTTAATATTAATGAAGCTTAAAATATTATAAAAATTTCAGGCAAAATCTAACAGGGTGATTTATTTAAAATAATTATTTAAATTGAATTTAATTATGTTCACTAGCTATGAAATAATGAATTACTTGGTTAATTAATTAGTAGAATTTATATAATAAAATTGAAATGAAATGAAATTCATTTTATTTAATGCAATAAATAAATAAGCGTAGAATTCAGACACGTAGTGGCCGAAGAGGGTAGTGTGTGTATTTGTGTGTGTGTGTTTGTGTGTGTGTGTTTAAATAAAATTAAATACATTAAAGGTATTCAGCAGGACGTGAGGTGTTAGCAGGTGAGCTCCTCACCTTGAGCTGCAGCTCCTTGTATCTCTTGGACATGCGGATGAGGAGCTTCTGGTCGTTGATGGTGGCCGGATGGAGCTGGTAGTACTGCACCATGGCCTGGGCCGCCTCCACATACGCCATCTCCAGGAAAGCCTGGAAATGAAAATTAGCAACACACACACAATGTCAAAGGATTAGCACAACAGATCTTTGGGGCGTGTCGGTTTCCCAGCGCTGTAAATCTCGAGGACAGTTACGAGGCTGAATTGGAACACTGTGTCTCACACAGTCGTGAAATGCAGGAGCCGAATCTGAGCTGGCTGACATTAGGAGATAAGTGATTAAAAGGTCTAGCAAAGTATTTGATGAAATAAAAAAGGAGACGCTGAGTGAGACATCATCTGCAACAGAAAACACATCACATGGCGTTTCTAGCTGCTTCCCTCTGAGCCAGCACCGGACACTCGACCCCAGGGGGAGACAGCTAACAACAAACTGGCGTATAATGAGCGCTGGCTCGAAGTGTGAACACTGAGACCACAGGCTGAGTTAAAAAAATAATTAAAAATAAATAAATAAAATAACAATAATAATAATAATAATAATAATAATAATAATAATAATAATAATTATTATTATTATTATTTTTAACATTATAATAATTATTATAATGTTAATAATAATTATAAGAATTATATTAATGATGAAATATATGAAAAAATAAAATAAATAATACAGTAACAAAATAAATAAAGAAAATAAAATTGTAGTGATAAAATATGTTGCAATACAATTTTGTTGTGAAATTGATTGAAGTTTACACACACATGCACGCACACGCACACACACACACACACACACATATATATATATATATATATATATATATATATATATATATATATATATATATATATATGAAATCCAGACTGATTAAAAATACAGTATGTTTTAGCCTAATTGTATATAGCTAATGATTTTTTGATGATGTTTCAATAATTAGCTCATCTATCTTCATCAGAAGTGGCGTTCAGAGGAGTCACACACCGCGGTGATGTCGTACCTGGTGTGTGGAGCGCATGAGGATGTAGTTGGTGACTTTGCCGAAGGGCAGGCCCAGGTTAATAACATCGTTCTCGGTGCAGCTGCCCTCGGGGAGGTTACAGATGTGGACGACGCGCCCAGGACCCGGCTTCCGCGGCACAAACTGCAGCCAGGAGAAAGAAGAAACTCCACAATCACGTTCACAATCACTGCAGCATTATCTGTGCTACAGAAAAAATAACGGACGCAGCTGCATTAAATAATCACAGTGAAGTTCTCGCTGCATGACACATGACTGGAATAAACCTCCTGCTGATTTCCGAGATTTATTTATCCTCAAATATGGTTTCAGGAAAATCAGGAGTTCCAACATGAGGTTGAGTCATATCGCATGTTAATAAACATAAAGTAGTGCTGGAGATGTGTCCTGGGGTGTGTTACTTGTTTTTATTGTGTTTGATGTTTTATGTGTTCCGACATATAATACATAATAATCAGACACGTTTACATCATGTATTGTTCCTGAAAGAAAGAAAGAAAGAAAGAAAGAAATAGAAATGGAGGAAGAAAGAAAGATGCAAACAACAGAAAGAAAGAAAAATTGTAAGTGACAGAAAAAAGAATAGAAATAAAGAAAGGAAGGAAGGAAGGAAGGAAGGAAGGAAAAGAAATGGAGGAAGAAAGAAAGATGCAAACAAAGGAAAGAAAGAAAGAAAGAAAGAAGGAAAGAAAGAAAGAAAGAAAGAAAAAGAAATGGAGGAAGAAAGAAAGATGCAAACAAAAGAAAGAAAGAAAGAAAGAAAGAAAGAAAACTTGTACAACACATTCTATATTCTATAAACATATAAAAACAAATAACACAATCTGTAACTGTGTTAATCTATTCATCCATCCATCCATCCATGTTGCTCTCACCTACACCAGTTTGTGTACGGAGAAACGCACATTCACATTCTCACTACACCAACAGTGTTAATATCTCAGATATGATCTAACCCTGAATCATGCACTCTCTTGTTACTGAGTCCCAGCCTGAGAGCCCAAGAGTCTGAGAGCCCGAGAATCTGAGAGTCTGAGAGTCTGAGAGCCCGAGAGTCTGAGAGCCCGAGAGTCTGAGAGCCCGAGAGTCTGAGAGCCTGAGAGCCCGAGAGTCTGAGAATCGGAGAGCCTGAGAGCCCGAGAGTCTGAGAGCCCGAGAATCTGAGAGACAAAAGTCTGAGAATCTGAGAGCCAAAAGTCTGAGAGTCTGAGAGACGAAAGTCTGAGAGTCTGAGAGCCCGAGAATCTGAGAGCCGAAAGTCTGAGAGCCCGAGAGCCTGAGAGTCTGAGAATCTGAGAGCCCGAGAGTCTGAGAGCCTGAGAATCTGAGAGACAAAAGTCTGAGAATCTGAGAGCCAAAAGTCTGAGAGTCTGAGAGACGAAAGTCTGAGAGTCTGAGAGCCCGAGAATCTGAGAGCCGAAAGTCTGAGAGCCCGAGAGCCTGAGAGTCTAAGAGCCCGAGAGCCGAAAGTCTGAGAGCCTGAGAGCCCAAGAATCTGAGAGCCTGAAAGTCTGAGAGCCCGAAAGTTTGAGAGCCTGAGAGTCTGAGAGCCCGAGAATCTGAGAGACCGAGAATCTGAAAGCTTGAGAGCCTGAAAGCCCAAGAGTCTGAGAGACCGAGAATCTGAGAGACTGAGAATCTGAAAGCTTGAAAGCCTGAAAGCCCGAGAGTCTGAGAGCCCGAGAGTCTGAGAATCTGAGAGACTGAGAATCTGAGAGACCGAGAATCTGAAAGCTCGAGAGCCTGAAAGCCCGAGAGTCTGAGAGCCGGAGAGACTGAGAATCTGAGAGCCCGAGAATCTGAGAGCCCGAGAGTTTGAGAGCCCGAGAGTCTGAGAGCCCAAGAGCCAAGGCACTGTAACCTTAACACTGTCCTCTCACCTCTCACACACACTCCAACCTCCAAACAAGTCCGCTACACATATCCATAAGAGCTAAAAATTGAACAGGTGAGATTTGCTGATCCGTGCTGTAGGTCAGAGTGTGTGTGTGTGATTGACAGGAGTGTGTGTTGGGGCCCGGTACATGTGACTGCAGGGTCAAAGGGCACTTTCAAGGTGCGCACACACACACACACACACACACACACACACTGCAAATGATTCAACTAGGACAACAGATCTACTTAAATTATATTTGTATATATTGTTCAAAAGGAAAACATACTGAATCAAATCACGGTTCTTGAATCGTTTCATAGGAAGTTTATCACCACAGAGGCTGTATTTTATCTGAAATAAAACTAAACAGCGTAGTTTGATACTGTCTGAAATGTCTGACATTTATTTTCGAAGAAATCAGTAAACAGACGATTGGAATCATTTTAGTACTAAACTAAATGACTCGAATCACTAAAAGGAATCGTTCTGTTTAAATCTTCAAATCTAAACTTTGTGTGAAGCTGCTTCATGATAATATCTATTGTTATAAGTGATACACAAACACAGCTGAACTGAACAGAATGGTGTAATACTTTCTACTCCCACATGTGGCTGTTTCGCTGTGTATCAGCCATTTAGCAGCTATTTAGCCATAATTCCCTTAGCGGCTGTGTATCAGAAGGTCACTATCATAAACAGATTCAGAAATAGAGCCCAGCAGGCTGTTTATGCATTTACAAGACGACAATAAGCTTCGAGTAGCATGCTCGTGCGCCAGGCTAATTAAATGTCCTACAGGTTACAGGTCTTTACAGGTTAGCGGGGCAGCCTAGTGAAGTGTAAAGAACGACGGGTGAGCACTGAGAGCCAAGTGGTTTGGAGAGCTGTTAATGTAATGCAGCATGCCTCGTGTGATCGAGACTTGTTAATGAGCTCTCAATCACATGAGGTCGCATATGAAGCCAATCAGAGATAGGTGGAACAGCATGACGACTGCTCAGAGGCTCAAAAATAGCTTTAAAAAAAGTATGATAAATATGTACAGTATGCAAGTAAGAAATTTTGGTTCTGTCTATATTATTAAAAACATTTCTAGGAGACAAAGATTACAGCAAAACCTCTAAGACACTGTGCCACCTTGTCTGGTTCAAGCTGACAGGAACTCAAATAACCACTCTTTACAACCGTGGCGAGCAGAAAAGCATCTCAGAATGCACAAGACGGCCGAGCGACATTTTTCAACCGTTTCCTGTCGAGTTTGGGTGATCCTGTGCAAACTGTAGCCTCAGATTCCTGTCTTTGGCTGAGGATGTGGTCTTCTGCTGTTGTAGCCCATCCACCACAATGTTTGACATCTTGAGATGCTTTTCTGCTCACCACAGTTGTAAAGAGTGATTATTTGACTTACCGTAGCCTTTCTGTCAGCTTGAACTGCTGCTCACTGGATTTTTTTTGTTGTTGTTGTTGTTTTTCGTACTATTCTGTGTAAACACTAGTACACAAGAATCCCAGGAGTTTCTGAAATACTCAAAAGGGCGCCGACAACCATGCCCCAATCAAAGTCACTGAGATGACTGAGAATTTCTTCCTCATTCTGATGTTAATGAACATGAAGCTCTTGATCTGAAGCTGCATGATTTTACGCACTGCTCTGCTGACACACGATTGGCTGACTGGATAAGTGAACTGGACCACGAATGAGCAAGGGTTCAGGCATTCCTATTAAAGTGGTGTGTGTATATCACTATAAATAAGATTGATGATATTTTTATTTAATGTCTATTTATTTAAAAAATGAGAAGAAATAATATTCTAATATTTATAATAATAAATTCTGATAATTAAAATTCGAATGATAAATTTGAATAAAACAAACAATAATACAATTTTTAAAGATTCAGTACAAGCATCAAATCGACTGTGTCCAAATGTACAAAAATATATCACGATACCTGCGATATCTCAGAAAAGTACATGATTTATCATGATATTGATATTATACCATCATACTGCCCAGATCTACAAGCCAGTTTTGAAAATGATCCTCTGTCCTCATCCCACAAATGTAATAAATCAGAAACTCAGATCTCACAGGTATCATGATATCTTTTCACAAATGGTCCAAACAAATGTGATCTGTGCATTAGCTCCTGCTCTAGATACTTCAGCTCCCCCCAAAGCACATTCTGTAAAATCCTCCTGGCGCGCTCGCCGTGTTCATGGGGTGTTAAATTGGCTGCGGACCCAGCAGCAGCCTTTCCTGTTTGTTTATTCTGACGGTTATCCGAGCGTGTCCTCGACCGAGTGCGCCGAATCCGAGCTCTCCCTCAGGACTGAAACGCAACTCCTGACCTCCCAAATGCTTCCAGACCTCCCGAAGCAAAGGCTACACGCTAATGGCTAAAGCTCGCTTCTGAATAAAGAAGACTTTACATTGTTGGCTAAATGTGAAGAGTGATTTGTCTTATTCGAGGAACGTAAAATGAAACCGTGTATCGCTGTATCCAAAAACACAGCTAAAATTAGACTAAATTAAATCAAATAAATAATTACAGAAATTTTAGAAATATTATATTACAGAATTATTATTTTAAAAAATTCTTAAAAGTATTGAGTGATATAAATGAATACAATTAAGAGAACAATGACAATTTAAATATTTAAATAAAATATTTATAATTATAGCAATAACTATTCGATATTTTATAGGTATTTATTTATTTGAATCATGTAAACTTTTTAGAAAGTGTTTTTTTTAATGTAACATAAGAAAACCTGAACTACAGATTACACCCTGGTTACAGCTTTGTTTTGTGTAGACAAAAAAAATATA
>CM040478.1:16888907-16938182 GCA_022758105.1 Pangasianodon gigas | reverse complement strand
AAAAATGTGAAATAATTCTTAAATGTGTTTTTGTCATTATTATTTTGCAAGCACAAATACTGTTCGGTTTAAAATAGCTATTTCTGAGTCAGATGAAACAAAACCTAAATCTCAATAAATAACTAAAATATGGTATAACGTTAAAATTACTAAGACCACATTATGAGTATGATTTTTTTTTCCCTCAGTGTATTCTCGAAGATCAAAAATGCAGGCTGTGAAAGCACTTTTTGTAATTCGAAAAAACTGTTCCTTAATGATATATTTTAAATTCACCTTGAAATGTAACAATATACAAATATTGTAAAGTCTGCTAGCCGGATTTTAGCGCCGGTCACACTGGCAAAATTTCAAGCTGCGAAGACTGTAAGACATTGTAAGAACAGAAAGTTCTTTGATATTATTAGTTGCTTGATTGATTGACAGGTGAGAAGTGTTTGTTCAGTGGATAAATTTAAATAAAAGATTTAATTGGTGAAATTGCCTGATCGGTTGGATTCTGGGTCCAACAGCAAGTTGTGTAATGACGTCTGCGACCTCATACCGCTACACGGTTGCCAGATTGCCAATTATCTTAAAGCTGAAATCACAAAACTGATTTATTTTGCTTACTTGATACGAGAAAGACTACAACCAGCACATGAATGTCTCAGTAAGGTTAGGCGATCCAAATCCTGCGCCAGTGGAAGGTAAATTTAGCTTGACTGCTTGCAGTCAGCTATGAGATGGGACAGACTAAGCCACTTGTTGGTATGTGAGATTGTTAAAGCCATGGATTTTATAGACAGCATCAAAGGTTTCTTCTCTCGTAAAACAGGAAGCTGGCCAGATGGTAAGACACACTGAACGCCCATTAAAACATGTGCAAGTGTCACTGCTGTGGTAGAAAGTAAGTAATGAGCTCTACTATGAGCTTTATTATGAGCTCACGTTTGTGTTTAATACACTGCAGAATATTTGCGCTCATCTGAGAAAAGGTAAAGACCCGCAGCCGGGTGCACCAGCACAACGTAACGTCTGCTGTAGCCTAGCCGAGAGATACTGTTGGGCTCTTAAGCTCTTAACTACATGTTTGGAATTGCAATGTAATTCTGCCTCGCTTGTAAATCACTTTGGATTAAAGTAAATAAATCTTGTATATAAATGACCTGTCCTGTGCTATGATAGTACTCTTACACTCTTTATCTTCCTCCTACCCTAAAATATTATAAAGGCTGTAACAAAACATGCCAAAATGCTTCACAAGGAACTAAAATACCACACAGAGTTGGAGGAACATCATTTTCCGTTGATGTACCCAGAAACCATTGGGGTAATTAGATATTAAATAATTTCTCAGATAATCTTAGCCTGATAAATGCCCAACAGCTGTGTCCGTAGTTCCCATGCTGGGTGCAGCTGTGAAATGTGCATGGCACACAAACAGTGGGAAAAAGCAGGCAAACTTAATTAAGTACTACGTTTATGTGAGACGGCCTGGGAAATTCGATTTCCGAATTCAATTCTAGCAAACAGAAAAAAAAATTGGTGGTGTCTTGATACGATACACTGTCAATACCTCAAAAATAATCGTTTTCTGAATATGTGCCTTAGGTTTCCATTTTCAAGTGATTAAAACATCCAGCATTATTAATGGAAACGTAATAATGACACATTGTTTGTGTGAACTATTTAGACTCTTAGCAGTGTATAATGAAACAAAATTAAACACGGCTAACTGGTGTCCGGGGTTGCCAGGTCTCAGCAAAATTTCCATTATATCTACATCTCAAAAACAATCTAAAAAAAAAAAAAATTTAGAAAGAAAATTGTAAAACAGAGGCACCTTTTATTTATTTATTTATTTGTTTGTTTATTTACTTTACATTTTTAAGTCTGTGCATTGGAAACAAGTTCACCGTGGTGTGCACACATTTCTGTTTTGTTTATTCAAAGCTAAAAATGTTGATTTTATGAAAAAAACAGGCTATTATTATTATTATTATTATTATTATTATTATTATTATTATTATCATTATTAAAAAATAGACCTGTCAGGTTGTAGACAATCAATAAAGGCTGTTATTAAGACATAGTTTCCATGGTAATGTTTATAATTTGTTATCTTCTGTATTACATATTAAATTCAAAGGAAATTATTGTTGTTATCATTATTATTATTATTAAATGCAATTTTCTCCCTTTTCACTTTTCAGGATAATCCGATTTTAAAAGGCTAGAACTTCTGTTTGAGAAACAGTTTGATGACATAAAGATCTTAACTAGCTATTAACTACAACACAACAAAATTGTCCAAATAAATATATTTCTATTCCATTAAAAATCAGAGACCTCTGTCTGAGCCCTTTTGCCATTTCGATCTCATGACCTATGACGTATTACTAGAGTTATGTCTCAAAACGCATCTGTCCAATGCTATAAAAAGACCACAGACAAATAAAACAAAACTGTGTGTGGAATTAGATCCGTTTGGCACGAGTTAAACCTGCGAGAGCAGTTGTCCTGAAAGTATTTCCACCCTTGGATCACCTCAGAGACAAAACAACAACTGCTCCGTCGCATTACTGATAACCAAAAGAAATCAATCATGAATCAATAGCTCAGCAATCAAAATGAGAAATTAGAAAAAAAAATTCCAAGCTGGCTCTGTATTGGTAAAAACACAAAAATACTTAATGCTAGCCACAAACTGTTAATGCAGTTGATCTGTCTCTAACTTGCAGTGCCAGATAATCCCTTCCATGATTATCCGTAATTGCTTTCCGGCCTTTATAATAAGCAGACTGTAATTTGTCAGTCAACAAAGCAGCAATATTCCCTCTCCCATTTGTTCTCTGAGCATGTGAGATACATGGATGGTGGGTTCTGCTAAAGCTAACCAGCTCGGTTATAATCAGATTAAAGGTGACACTTCCTCACTTCACACAGGGAAATGAGATTCATCATCACACCATGGGGTGAAAATGATATTCGTTCCAAAAGCAAGTACTCAATATAGCATCAGTAGCTTTGAATCCGTGCCTTGATAGGACGAAGCAAACTCCAAATATATACTAGATCATTTGTACTGGCTTTCATTAATTCGCTTTGATTTAATAACCATGTATAAAGTGAACATGTCTCAGACAATTATGGCTGACCTTTGTCCCCGGTTGGTGTGAGGTAAATCCCGCCCCCGAGAGAGGAAATGACTTCATAGATGCAGTTGGTAAAAAAGAGGTGCCTCCGGTTGAAACATCTGCAGAACAAAATAAACAAAGGTCACAACCAAGAAACATTTGAGGGATGTAGCGCTAGTTAGAAGATCCCAGAACTCAAGGTCAACATTGGAAATCCCGATCGCATGGGTCATAAAAAGTTCCTCTATATTTTTAAATAATCCTTCAATAACATTACATTCTCCCTCCACTACTCACCTAATTATATGACTTCCTTCTACTTTATGCTCCTCGCCACTCACATATTGTGTGTTTTACTCCTACAAGCTCAGATCTTTCAGAACTCATTGAGTCTAAAACTTGCTTCCTAGGACGCCGTGTCCGCCATTGCTAAAACAACTCTGCCCACTGTTATTAATAAACGTCGTCCTGCAAGCAATCCTGCAGGCCACGTGCTCTGGTTGCAACCCGAATGACTCCCAAAAATAGACCCTTGCCTCAAAATCACACCTCATATCTCTCAGCTCCACCTCTCGCATTATCAAACATACTGTGCAAGAGGGAATCTCCATGATTCAGCTTACCTTGGCCAGCGGTGGATGAGTATGCCATGGTGTTGTTACTCAACGCTGAGCCGAGGCATCCTTCCGAGGTGACGGGAAAGTGCAGGGCTCCGAGTGCAGGGCTGCAAGGGGGACAGCACTGCTTTTAGACCCCAAATCCCACAGCAGTCTGTCTGGCTTTATCTCATGACCCGGATCAGATGTAGGTCATTACTTCTGTAAACATAGCGTCAGACTCCTACCTAATACCTCGACCTTTTTAATGGGGTTATTTAATAAAGAGACTGATTGAAGCGAGTCTCTTGCGGTTACTAATTTCTCACTGGCATTAAAATACATTCCCTTTAATTTCATGCAAGAGCTGTAAATTTATACTACGTCTACACCAGATTAGCAAAGCCTACAAAAATCTTTCATGCCTCAGAAACAACACTCAATACATTCTTCTAATATACTTCTAATTCTTCTAATAGCCACCGCAAGTTTCAACTCTCAATCTGTCGACACATATTAAAGGTACTCTGAATTTCAGTCTTGTTACTCACCCATCGGTGTACAGCGTGCAATTCTGTATATGTAACTTGCCCTTCACGTGCTGGTCCCAATCCTGAAAAGGCGACACACACACACAGTCCATCAGTCAGCAGTGAGTTTCCCTGGATCCTCTTTTCCAAGTGTGAGATTCCACAGTTGGGCCAATTAAAGAGCATAGAGAACTGAGTCAGGGAGAGCAAGAATGCTGAATGAAGGAGTGAAATGAAAGCAGTACTGCTAAACAGCGCTGCACATCCTGCCCCCAAAGCCTGCCTCCAGTCTTTTCAAGCCAGCTGCTATCTCGGCTTTCACACTAACCTGAGAACAACTGATGCTGTGATTAAGCATGCAGCAGAAGGTCATCTATGTTTCAGTGGCAACTGTTATCCATCACCTTTTCTATCATATAAAGTTTTCAGTGTTGGTAACATTTTATAAGGAAGGTCTGAAACCATTCTTTAATCCTGTGAAGGTTCTCAAGAGGAGTAAGCAAGACTATCACATGCTGGCCCCATTTCCTTGACGCCACCCCCCTGTGAAGCACTTGCTCAGTGTCACTCACCTTCAAGTTGTAAACCTTCTTTTCACAAATGGTGCACTGGTGGGGTAGGTGTGATGGTGTGATGCCATGATAGTCGTTCAGCTGGTGCGCTTGCAGTGTCATGCCCATCCCCTCCTCACCCTTCTGTTTCTGTGGGTATCCCACAAACCCCTGCTGACCACCAGCAGTGCTAAAACCAAGGCCTCCTGCTGGGTTGAACTTGGGGTCACCAGTGGGCTCCTCTGGATTGTACAGTTCTGCTCGTGGACCAATAAATCCATGTGTGGATGGTGCCCAAGTACTGCCCCCGACACCCATTCCTACATCCTGTTTACCTGAGATGGGAAAGCTGGTTGGGTTTTTCCATTGTTCTGTATGGCCAGAGTCCTGGATTTGACTCTCAGAAGAGTAGAAGTCTCTCTGGTAGTTGTTTTGGCTGTTGGTTTTGGGACCACCAGTGCCTCCATACTGTCCTCCTTCACCTGCTTTACTGGTCCCTGCTATGGTTCCTCCCAGAAACCCTGCCTGAAATTTGCTGGCCTTATTCCCACATTCCCCATGTGGGTTGGCATTCTGGTTCATGTTTCCACCTCCTCCATAGTGATTCATTCGGATCCCAGCATGGTTCTGGGTGAACGCACCCCCTACCAGGGTGCCTAGGGGGGTGGTAGGAGGGGGAAACGTTATGGGTGCGGAAGGAAAGCCTGTTCCTGGAGCCTGGGGCATGCTGGAGCCCCTAAGCTGGTTAAATAGTGGCTGGGACATGGCCACATTGGAGAGGACTTGATTGAGGACTGTTGCAGCAGCAGCAGTGTTGCTGCTCTGGGCGAGTTTGAGGCGCTGCAGGGTGAGCTGAGCCTGGAGCTGGGCCAACTGCAAACTGGCCGGAGTAAGCAGCAGATTTTGACCAGCCCCACTTAGGGCTCCACCAGCAGGAAGCACCTTCTTATCAAACTTATCTCCTGAACCAGTACTGTAAGGAGAGTCAGGACTAGAAGTCAGTTAAGTGTGCAAAGAACATCTGATTGAGCAAACAAAAGTAACATGAAACATCAAAGTGGTATAGTGGTCAAGATGTTCCTTAGATAATTTTGGGTTCATCACTGTTTTACTACTACATCTAACTCCACAAGGTACCAGTATAGGGAATGCTTGTAATGTACTTTACATATTTTTATGGAGATGGGGAATTTGATATCGTGTTGCCGTTACTATATCTGACATCCTATTGGGATACAAAGATTTACAAGGTGTTTAAAGCATTTAATTGATCTAGATAAAAGGAAATTACAGGAATTTTTAAAGAGGTACTGCTTCTGCATCATTAGTCCACTTATTGCAAGTTATTGTAATACTGTTTTATTGTTTTACAGCAGAGCTCTGGTTTACAGTAAAATACCAGAAAACACAGTGCATAGTTGGATATTTTAACGTTTTATACATGAATAAGCATGCTAAAGAATCTCTTTGTGTCAACATCTGAAAATTAGTGGAACACTTTTGTGGGCTTAAATTTAGCAACTATTTTAGTGCAAGCTAACTAAACGGTAGAGGTGGTTGAATCAATCCAAGGTACAGTAGCTGAGGGAAGCTCTGCTGCCCTAAAATTACTGTAAATTTTACAACAAAAGCGTAATTTTCTCAGAATGTCATGTTTTTTGCATCCCTGAATAATGAACCCAGTTGTGAACCCATCAGTCATGACCAAACCAAAATACAGTTTGCATAAAATATTTACACGGAGCCAGAAACATCAGTATGGATAACAAGTAACCAGAAACATCAGTATGGATAATCAGTCCCACAATGCAACATAATGTGATTTTGATTCACAAGCCCTGTAGGACCTGCATTATTGCTGAATTAATATTAATTTTGTTAATTTTGTGTGCATTGAATCAAATGACCATAAACACAAGATGCAGCCCATCTAAGTATGCTTTGGGATGAGATTGTGGCCACTCTGGCTTGTGTCCTGATCTCCTGTCATTGCATGTTTCTCTCATACTGATTAATGTGTTTACAAGCTAACTAAATTTAGCATGCAGTAACAATAATCAAAGCGTGTACAGTATCCTGATCATTCCTCCCTTCTCATCATGCATACTAGGTAACATTCAGATAAAGACAAAATCCCTAAACAGGCAACAGCATGAACCGATGCCAGTTTTTAGGTTATTCGGATTGAATCAAGGTCCCTTAAATAGCCAGTGACACAACTAGGCATCAGGATTAATTTCCTTCCAAAAGCAAAACCTGATCTGCCAAGTGGAACGAGGTGTTCACATGTCTTGTCAGGGAACAAGATTGCAGTCTACATGTCTCTCTCTCTTTTTTTTAATTGGAATTTGTGCAACTGAACCTTACAGGAGGATTATCACCTCGGCACCGTGGTGTTGGAGGCGTCTAGGGTTTTGATTTGGACTTACAGGACTGTTTCCAGATCGTAAAAACCGATGCTAGACAAGCCGCTAGTCAACCGTTGTTTGATACAGAGATTGAAGCTGGTAATATAACGATATAAACGTGGCTCTGTTGTTTCAAAAGTTCAACCTATTGTCAGTGAAAGTCTAAAAATGTATCATGACAAAATTGTTTAGGCATAAGGAAAGCACACTGATCCGGTGCTGAAGAAGATGAGCATGATGAATGAGCTGCAGGAATGTGAAAGGACACTCTGACTTATTTATACTGGGTTGCAATAATTGCAATTTATCAGTGACACCTCACTGGAGGAGCAGCTGACAGAGATCTACAGAAAGCCAGACTTCATATCGATTTATTTCAAAAGATCGTAAATCTCGACAAACAATTTCCGTCTAACGGGAGTCAATTCACACACAGCTAAATAAATGTCACAAAAGTAGTAACAAATAACAATCATATATAGCACTAAATCAGGTCAGAGCAAAAGCCTGAATTAAGAGAGGAGTCATTATTTAGGGTCTGACGTAGCATTCAGAAATGTGATTTTCCGGGTAAAGCATGCCTGTAAGTCCGTGCAGCTGTTGTGCTTTAGGACAGCTGTCTCAGATAGAGATCTGCTGGTGGCTGCAAAAGGTCCTGCTTTATGTCTTACAAGCAGTAAAACATCAATATAAATGACAGTAACATACCTATGCCCTTTCAGATTACTTTGAATTAAGGTTACACAAGTCTGACGTGCAAACCTACAGCTATCCGATTCTGAAATGTTAGCATGCAGGGACAGATTACCAGGTTTGTGTCAATGATAATCCCAAAATCTTTAGGCATTTGTAGCAGTGCAAATAAATCTGGGATTAACTGGAGAATTCTGGAAAATTTCCATTTATAGCTAGATTTAAAGTAGCTAACTCACAAAAGGAGTTAATTCCTGTTTTCATTTGTTATAGCAGACAAAAAAATAATAATCCAGCTTGTCATGTTACTGTGCAAGTTACAGCTTTGCAAAGACCTGATGCTGGAGACTCCTTCCATAAAAGTTAAATAAACTTCTCCTCACACACACACACACACACACACACACACACACACAAAAAACCCTTCACCATATCAACAATTACATATTATCCGGTTTAATCAACACCTCCTGAGAATTTGAGAAAACAGCACTGTGGTTTGTGGTAGTTTGTTGTATTATGTTTTTTATGCTGAGCAAAAAGTCATGAGATTTGACCAAATTCATCCTTTGTAAAAGGCATTCAAGCATCATGTGTTAGTGTAAATTAATGTGTTAATGTTAACAGATTTCATACTACATTTTTATGGTGAGTCTAGGTTTAATATCTAAGCCCCCCATACGGAAATAACACTGATTTTACACACGTCTGATTAAATCTTGCCCGGAGGTTATGCGTGCCAGTGCATTTGATAAATGAGATAAAAACAGATGTTTCTTTGTGGTCATTCAGAAGCAGACGGAATTCTTGTTCTTTAATGTATGAATGTATGAATCATTGTATGCTGTCAAGAAGAATTTGACCATGAAACTCTTTAACTTTTCACATGTACAGTTTGTTCTTAAACGCTAAAGTAGATATAAGTTATGCTCGTCTGTTCTCTTAAGGAGAAATGACTCAATCGCTAATATCTCAACACTTCATTTTAAATATCTTAGCTAACTGATCAGGACTGTTTTTAACCAAATGATTTAACTCTCTTAAATCAATGTCAGTTTCTAGAAATTCTTTGTTTTTCATTTTTTTTGGGAAATACTTGGGTGAAGTGTCATGCCAATGTGCTTGATTATAAACTCATTTCAGAATAAAAATATTGTCTAAAACTTGCATATTGTTGTAATATCACAAAATTTAGATGCTAAGGTCAATACACAACTGCAGACTAATTATATAGCAACTTGGAATCAAGTTTAAAGAACTAAAGGGAAATATGCAAAAATATGCCATATCAGTGATGTAAAATATGTCAATTATTCTTTTCCATCACCTCTCATTCATCATTTTAATATTTTACACCTCATTATAGATGAAATTTTCTCATCATAGGTGTGTTCCAAGACTGGAAAACCTGGCTAGGCTAACTAAAAACATTACGCCATCCAACCTTAACGTTACACAGATCTAATTCTGGCTCAGCGCTCAATGTGTGAAGTAGAAGCAGCAGTCCTGCATGCAACCGATACCGCTCTGTTATCACAAATAGAGTATGATTCTGTCTGGTCAACATACCAGCCTGAACATCAGCG
Organism: Pangasianodon gigas; assembly: GCA_022758105.1. Taxonomy (NCBI): domain Eukaryota; kingdom Metazoa; phylum Chordata; class Actinopteri; order Siluriformes; family Pangasiidae; genus Pangasianodon; species Pangasianodon gigas. The sequence goes on along the minus strand of CM040478.1, from coordinate 16,928,699 downwards.
CGCCTAAAATTACCACCCTGTTCTCTACAGAGCTCCAGCGGACACTTGTTACTTTTTAGCCAGTCGAGCCCTAAAGGACTTTAGGAATTTTCTGCGACCCCAAGCCTGGACTGTCCTGCATTTTTTTCATTCCAGATTTATCATTTAGAATTTGATGTCAGTAACATAGGTGCGTAACTTACACACTTACAACATCATGTCTTTTTTGTAATGTTCATTTTTTTCGAGTCTGACTTACTCCATATTGTTAAGGAACTAGTAGAGGTAGATGGATGGAGAAATTTGTTCAGTTTTATTGCTGAAATCCTACTGCAGCGTGTCAGGATAGCGAAAAAGACTCAAACGCCACGTACACTCGGAGTAGCATTTTATAATAGTAGCACACAATCTCTGTCTTCGTAGTTTGAGTGATATTCATGATATTAATTTGTAAATTAAATAAATAAACATAATAAAAGAAAATTACCTGATGTCTAGTTTGCGGACCTGGTGTCAAACCTTGAAATATTTCCAGTAGAAATTAAAATCGAACACCTTTACTCATAGAAACTGTCAAGAATTCGTACAAACTGAAAAAACTGAGAATAAATTTTAATTAAAATGATAGGTTTGCCCACGTTTCGCATTATCCTCACTAACTGAGCTCATCTTTTCAAACTTTTTCATAGAATTTAATTCTTGCAAGTTCATACACGTGTATTTCAAAGCAAAGTCATGTATGAAAGAAGAAGAAAGCACCCCATCAACCTTATGATTCAACCATTTTGTGCCTGTGTGCTGGACATAATTCTCAAATAATGTGTTATATAGTAACTTTAATATCATCTGCCTCTGACATGTCATCACAAGCTCAAAAGTTAATATAGTTTAATTTTATAGAATATAGAAGGTGAAAATACATTTACACTGAACTACAGATTTACACTGCCAGTCTAAAGGGTTTTTTTTCGGTTAAACGTCAACCAATACCCAAAAAAACACTCTATAATTAGAAAATCTACTTTTAAGTTTAATTTTATTGTCTAGGGACCACATACATAAAACATTGCTATTAGATTTTTTAAAAAAAAGATGCTTTGCACCAGAGTTAGCTACGAGATGATTTCCATATGCAGTCGCTGTAACAATCACGACTTACAGTAACTTACAATCTTACAGTAAAGCGCTCATGTAGAGTTTTGCTCCAATCTCAGAGAGGACGATTTAGGAGTTTGTTTAATTTCTTTTGCTTATTTAAGCACCAGTATTGGCCAAACTGTAATAAAGGCACGTGTTAATGATCATGTGTTGATGATATTGCACTATGGTGGCAAATTTGAAGCCTCCTTTTCAAAATGAAAGGATTAATTGAAAGTCTCCTTTTCAAAATGAAAGGATTAATTGTAAATGTATTTCTTTTAAAGGCAATGTTTTACAGTATCGTTAACAATCTCAGGCATATTCCATCATCAACAGATAACACAAATTCAAATGCTAAAAAGACTCACTGCTCTTTAAATTAGTGTCTTTCCATAACTGTACCAATTTGGACGTTATAACAAGCACTTGTTCCTGGAATTCACGTCTCAGTTAAAATTATTATTCACTGCATTCTGTTAAAGTAGCCGTTTAGTGAAAGCGGCCATTTTGTCATCATGTTTTTTTATACAAGCAGAAAACATAAAAAGATCAGATTGTGGTTGTGATATTCATGAATTTAAAAAACTAAAATAAGGCATAAATAATTAGAGTAAGTCTTGAGTTCTACTAATAAGATCAATGCAGTAATGTCGGAATTGATATTTTAGAAATCTATCCAGAACCTTTATACAGGTTTGTGTTACTTCACTTTAATAAATTAGCAACTGAATCCACTTCCTTCAACACTTAACACTTAAACAACAAACAGACAAGTGAGCTTTTCACCATGGAAGTTAAGTAGACATGATTATAGCAGACACACACTCTGCCTCACACTTTCACTGAGGGGATCGATAAAGGGAGTGTTTTACAGCGGGTCCCTCGTGTCCATCATCGCGCTTCACGCTCTTCCTCCTCATGTGTCACGTTTCAGCAGCACTCTACACCAGCTGGGCTGATACTACACACACACACACACACACACACTCTCTCTCTCTCTCTCTACTTTTACTTTTTTTAGTGTCTGCGCTAGACATAGTTTCTTAAAAGAATGAAAGTCAGAAAAGTTTTAGTAGCTGAACATGATTCACTAATAATAAAGAAATCGGACATGGAGGTTTCCACAGATATCAGAAACAGAAAAATAAGAGAAGTAGGATTAGAGAATATAAATAAATGAATAGTAATGAATAGTAAATGATTTTATTTTGCAGCATGTATTAAAATAAAATTGTCTTATTATAATAATTGACCAGTCTGTTCATAAAAATAATAATAAAAATGGCTTGAAACCACGCCTTCTCAAAACAGGACAAATCAATTATTATTTTTTTTCCAAAATAAAAAATATTATAAGATGGTATTTTGCTGTTTTCTAAATTAAAGAAATAAAATAAATTGGGGGCACAATGCCCCAAAAAAGCCTCTTCCCAAATGGAACACAGGGATAGTAATTTATCATTTAAAGTGTTGAATATCGCAAAATATATTGTCAAATTGATTCGTTCCACATGCCTGGTATGCGCAAATAGAGAATGTACAGATTTAGCTATGTGTAGCAATATTAGAGTATTTCTACTGAAAGTCTGCGAGTGAAATGTCCTCAGTGCAGCTGATGTGTCTTTGTTATACCCAGGATCTATATCGGGCTGAAACCAGCAAAAAATGTTGGATCGGATATTGGAGAAAGGAAAAAAAAAAAAAAGGATGAATTTGAGCCGATCTTGTAACAAATGGAAAAGATTGGAATTGAGTTTGGAAAAGATTTTGTTTTGGAAAGTAGAATTCTGTTTTAAAAAATTATTTAAAACTTAAAACTCCTCTTTTTAAAAAAAGCCTCTTTATTAAGAACTTATTTTGAGAGCGTTTTACAGCATTAAACAACAAGCAGTTACCATCTGCTGTTTTATGACTTCTACTAAAATATTACCAATGTTGAAGTCATACGTGAGGCTGAATGGTAGGTTCCAACATTTACACTCATTAAACTGACTAAATACATTTCTACAGTAATTACTAATAAAATAAACAAGTGTAATCATTTCATTTATGGTAATTTATGCAAATTAATAATTAGCTATGAATTAGAAAAAAAACCATTAGTTAATGTTTAATATTTATATATATCAATATCAATTGCTAATTTTTGTAAATTGCTAAAATTTTATTTTATCTTTTTTTCATTTAAAAGTTCAGCAACCTTTCATTTTAACATAGTGTTAGGCACAAAACAAAAAACAGGATATATATATATATATATATATATATATATATATATATAATTTCTGATACAATGTTGTTATAGATATTTTTATATTATAAAAATTACCCATAATAATAGGTGCTATGTAATAAATTCCAGTATTAGCAGTAATATTAATGTAACTGCTAAAATAAATTGTATAGTACGTTAGTAAATATGAGGGAAAAATCTGTCTTGTGTCTCTGAATTTTTTTAATATTTATTAATTATGCTGGTGGCTAGCATGTAGTTACAACTTTGAACTTAGAAATTTAATTCAAAAAAATTTTCAATGTTGATTATTCATTGTACAATGGAAAAAGAGCTCATTTATGTTAATTTTCCTCGAGTCAAAACTTTGCTTAGGCCACAATTTATCTTCAAAAATTATTAATGTTATTTCATAGAGAAGTATTACTCAAAGAAAACATAATGCCAGAGTAGGTCCAAATTACACATGAGCAGATCATCAGTTACACACAATATTAAACCTGCTCAGTATTATAAGCATTGTATTAGATTTCATTCTGATAGTTATATTATTTATATTTCTGCTGTGGTTTGAAAGTTTTGCTCTCTGTTACACTTTCTCTGTTCAACTATTAGCTGGAATTTCAATACCTTATTTTTAAAAGAAAGGAAAAGGAAAGGAAATTGCTGTTCAGCTTATTTAATTTAATTTAATATTCTACCTTGTACCTTGTGCATCTTCTACTTAATTTACAGAGGTTGACAGATCTCTAGTTATGTTAAAAAAACATTTAGAATTATGTATTAAGTTTATCTGTAGTGCATTTAGCATTTTTTAAATAAATTAGTGTCATAACATAAACTCTAACAAAGGTGCGCCAATTGTAAAATAATTATAAATTATATACTGTATATTTCTTGTATTGCAAAATTTGTACTACTTAATGTTAAATTATTTTTCTGATTATTTAATTTCTAATATTCTTTAATTAAATGTCTGGGTTGTAATAATTCAGTAATAAATAATCCTACACACTTATTATGTAAACCTTTTATATTACAAATTAAAAATGCAACTTCATAAAATTTTCAGATTTACAACACAAGTATTATTATTAGTAGTAGTAGTAGCAGTAGTAGTAGTAGTTTATTTAAAAATAAGAAGTCTAATAAATATTTTTCATTACTACTGTATTATAGTCCATTTCTCTAATGTTCTGAAAATCTTTTTATAATAAAAAATTAAAATATAATTGAAATCAAACAATCATGAAAATGCTAAACAGTCTGAAGAAGTGTAGTATTATGTACTCTGCCTAAAATGTGTATTACAAAAGTGGCTACGTTGAAATATATTATTTATGAATGTTGTGTGTTTTGAGTTGATACAAAGTGAAAAAAAAGAGAAGGTAAACAGTAAAGGCAGGCCAGTGTTAAAATCATACATGGATAGTTGTAGTATTAAATAGAATACATATAATACATAAATATATCGTTATGCATTTCGCAATTATATAATGGAATTACCGCAAAATTCATTTACTTAATAAATTTGCAGTGACTATATTTTAGTACATTTTAAAACCATTAAAATTTTTTTTCAAATTTAGCTAGGGTTAAAATTTTTGCAACTAATATAAAAAATAGCTAAATTGAAAAGTCATAAGAAAAGGGTGCTTGGAATAAAATTTGCTACAGGTAATAGATTTTATCTTCTGAAATGGAGAATAAAAGTATCCAGTCGCGAATCTGAGAAAAAATATTGATTTCCTGTTGGATAATAAAAATGTGACATTACATTATAACATTTTGGAAAACGAATCAAAGTAAATAGCCCGGAAAAGATGTTTCACAGCACTGTTCCACTTTAAGTCCCAAGACATGTACCCAGATCAAAGAGTTTCTTCACACACACACACACACACACAGCCGCTCCACAATAGGAACTGATAAATTAGCCACGGAGATGAGTAAGGACCAAAAGGCAAGCGCGAATTAGAATGTGCTAAACCACACACCTCTCTGACCACTTCACTGAGACCTCACACACACACACACACACTTCTTTTCACCCATATGAGCAAAAACAAAAAAAAAGAACGACTGACCTGAGCACTGGACGTCCACTAGCTTATTGGCACACGTTTCTCCTTACTGTGACCTCCACTTACCACACACAAACACACAAACACACACACACACACACACACTCTGACCACTCATAGCTGCTCTGCCGGGTCTGTGTGTGTGTGACTGACTCTAGCAGGCTGCTTTACGAGCGCATGATGGGCTGCAAAATGCCACGAGTGCTTAGCGAAGCCCGAGGACGAGCACAAAGCCAGATACTAGCAACATGGTACCTTTGTAAAATATAGTATTTTTTTTAATTTTGTAATAATATAATCATTTTAAATGTAAAATTCAATATTAGTAACATTTACAAGACTGAGCGTTTGAAGGTGTAGCAGTGGTACATTTTCATTACATGAGAATTGCTAGCTTTTTTTTTTTTAACTATTATTACTTTTTTCTTTTTTTTTTTTTTTTTAATCCACCATTGGATTTTTTTCACCGTTTTTACGTTACACAACATGTATCGCGATATTTCGTTTTGCTGCAGTTAAAGTACAAATAACACATTTTAGCATGTTTTAAAATGTAAAAAATATTACACAATTTGTTTAAAAAGAAATTGAAAAATATATGGGAGTAAAAGAAAATCTAAACAGCTACTTGTTACTGTAAGAGTACTGTAAATGTTAGGAGAATACTATTATTCCATCAGGATAATTAGATCATCACATCACCCACTACTACACTGATGAAACGTGTTCCTCAGTAGGACTGACACTTCTTCAGAATTAATGGGAATGTCTTGTCCAAACACAACACATGCTCACGTCAGCCAGGTCCCGAACAAGAGACATCAGAAGACAGCTGTCCTTATGCTGCCTTCTGAATGAAACGTAAGGGTTGTGCGGCCATTTTAAAGTGTCCACAATATCGACTTTTGGGGAAAAAAAGACCAGTTTTTGGGTGAACCTGTGTCCACTGTAGCGTCAGATTCCTGCTCCTAGCTGATCGGAGTGGAATCTGATGTGGTGTTCTGCATGTGCCTCAAGATTCGATGTGTTGAGATGCTTTTCTGCTCAGCGTGGTTGTAAAGAGTGGTTGTCTGAGTTACCGTAGCCTTGCTCTCTCTTGTCAACAAGGCGTTTTTTTTGTTTTGTTTTGTTTTTCGGACCAGACTGCTGTGCGTTAAAAATCCCAGGAGTTTCTAAAATACCCAAACGGCACGTCGGGCATCACAAACATGCCACGGTCAAAGTCACTGATCAGAGTTGGATGTGAAACTCTTGACCTGATGAAGGAGGGTGATTTCTGCCACTATGGTGACATAAAGAAATCACAGACCCCCTGGATCAGCTTCAGAGATTGGCCACTGGTTTATAATTCAGTTCTGAGCGACTGTTACATGTCGATTGATACAATCAAAAATAAAAAGTGCTTTTGAATTATAAAAAAAGAATACACTGACTGGCAGTGTCCTCACCAGACTGTCCGTTCCCCTCATCCCCCATTCTGTCTGTCTGTCACTAAACATCTGCTCTTGTTTTTCCATGTCCATGTTTTACTGGCACCAGCAATGTGTCTCACTAAGAGATGAGTGATAACAGTCGTTTATAATGACAAATAGAAGCACTGACAACGTGAGCGGTGGCTCACACACAAGCAACAACAAGTTCGTACTCGACGGATCAGTCACTGCAGGCACAAAACACGACACGACCACGTCCCACTTCAATTCACATGTAGTCGAACGGCTGTCCAAAGTTCATTCATTCTACAGTAAGCACGTTATCCTGGTCCTGGTTATCCTGGGAATGCACCATACACTCACACACACACGCTTATTCTCACCTACAGGCATTTTTGTATAGCCAATCCACCTCATCAGCACGTTTTCGGGAGGTGGAAGGAAACCGGAGAACACACGCAGACATGTGGAGAACATGCGAAACGCCACACACACAGTAACCCGAGCTCAGGAACGAACCCTGGACGCTACTTTGTCTACAGCTTGCGTGCTTATTTTTGGAGCTACAAGACTAGTGTAACTAACCTAGTAATGGAAGCATGAATTATGAATAATTATAATTTCACCTTTAAATTTTAGACCACGCCTCCTGAGTCTAACTATGTGCTAAGTGATTTTTTTTTTTTAGCTTTGTGACATCCTTTGGTCTGTTTTTACAGATAACAGATTCAGAGTGTCATACCTCTGCATTACAATCCCATTAATAAAAATCTTTAATGGCTTGCATCACATAAAGTTACTAGCTTAATGTTTTTCCCATCACATTCCTGAAGGTTTCCATTAGGGATTTTCTGGTTCCTGATAGTTAAATATCGCTAGAATCCAACAAAGCTTTCTTTAATGGGTAGATGATTACCAACAGAATGAAATTAGATCATCAGGAACCATTAGCACTCACATTACATTACATTATATTAATAGTAATAAGTTGCATTACCACCTGAGGTATTCAACAACAATTTGAAAAACTTCAGAAAAAACTTGGGAAACTTGGGTAAAAAAGAAATAATTTTTGGCCGAACTTGTCCTTTAATTTCATTAGGTTATATATTGATATATTATAGCTTTTAAACACCGCGGTCAGTATTAACCGTTTGTGTTAAACTTCAAGAAATAGAACTGATTCAATACTGCAGAATTAGAAAATTTGTGTAAGAAATAAATAAGTGATCTAAATACAAAAATTTAGGGACTTACTGACTTGTTTAATTGTTTGACCCCTTATTTTATTGTTAATATTGGATAAACTGTAATAAAACATTGTAATAAAACAATCATTGACTCACAGTGTATATTTATTACCTATAGATATTAACCTGTATTAAAATACCAGTATATTTAGATACAGTAATATATTTGCTAAAAACTCACAACACAATTATTCTATTTTTCACACTTAAGTATAGAGTATAGAAAGAGCTCTCTCTCAAATCTAAATTTCACGTTCATATCAGCATGACGTTTAAAAAAAAAAGAAAAAAAAAGTCCATTCGAACAGTAGTCAGAGTATCCGTAAGTTCATACTGCTTGTCGTCGATTCCTAATCCACAGCGGCCATTAAACACACATTAGGCTTATGGTAAATGTTTAACAGCTGGTTTAAACATTTCACAATCGAAACACACACTTGCAGATCTAACTATACATTCTATCATATATAAATGTTGAAATATGACAATGTTGAAAAGTTATAGAGGAAACGTGGACTGTGAAATGTGACGCTCCTTCATGCCATTCTCTTTACACACCAGTTACAAAATACACACACGTCTCATCTGATGCTCCTCGTTTATTACACGAGTGTATACTGTCTGTTCGGGGCACATGACAAACAATATAAGACATTTTTAACAAAGTATTATATATACTGCCAGCAAAACTGATGTATTGCATTAAAAAAAATTATGTCTATAATGTCCTGAAAAATAAATTATGTTGAACTAAAAAGCATTTTAAGAAATTGTAAGGAATGCAAAAAATATAAAAAAATAGATAAATAAAATAAATAAAATAAAATATGTATATATATATATATATATATATATATATATATATATATATATATATATATATATATATATATATATATTTTTTTTTTAAATAAATAAATAAATAAATTTTAAAATTTTAAAGATACAGTATAAAATTTGTACATTAAATCAGCATTCCAATTTCTCAATTGCTTTTATTTAAGTTAGAAAAACATCTCAGAAATATGTATTGTGGCAATTTATGATATTAATTTTTATTTACGTAATTTTTATTTTATTATATATATATATATATATATATATATATATATATATATATATATATATATATAAACAAGTTCGTATAAATTTTTATCATCAAATCAGCTGATTCCAGACATTTTGCAATGCTATTTAATAAAAAGTTTTCACAATATCCACAATATCTCAGAAAAGTGGCATAATTTATCATGATATTCCTGTTCAGACACCAGTTGCGTTTTCTGATGCCGTATCTTCCATTCCAATGGTAACACACATAGATAATATAATAAGATAATATACCATGTGAAGGGTTTTTGTAGGTTTTCCTTATACACGTATTGTCGAACAGGCAAAAATAAGACTCATATCTGGAACAAGTGAAACATGAAAACTACACGGAAGGATGTTGCAGCTTGGAACAAAACATGAGCTTACTTTAAACATATTTCACACCAGTTTTCATGATTCTACTAATGAGTCAACATCACCATCTGGGCACGTCATAAAAAATAGTGCATATTTTTAAACTTATCTTGTAAATTTGGCAATATCTTGAATTCTATTGACCTCCGATTTTGATACAATGTCAATGAAATATAATAGTTTAAGCACAAACTGTGACCTTTAGCATTTGTGTCTATTAAAGTGGGGTCTACAAGCCACAAATATCACTCAGGTTTGGAAATTATGTACTTTTTCCTATATTGAGGACCTTATAAGAAAAAAACGGACCTTCTGTGGTGACCTCTTAGCATTTAGACAGATAGAAGACAAGTTTTTCTTTAAGTCTGCCAAATTTCAGGTAGCTGGGAGTAATATTTCTGGAGATATTAAATCCTGAACATGGCTTCCTAGATACGATGTTTTTTTTAATGTAAAATCTGAGACATGCAGCAACAACCATGCTTGAATTGACACGGACTGAACCAAACGGTACTAGAGCACATCCACGTCCACTAGATGGAGCTGAGAGATTTTTCATCCTCCATACAGCGTCCATCGTGTGTCACACAGCCATATGAGAGCAGTGCAGCATGGGAAATAAAAGCCCCAGGTTCTAGCACCTCAACTCAAAAACACGGTTGTAACGGCTTTACACCAACAAGCCGTAAGTCATCTATCAACAAGCGTGTCATGTCGATGAGCGGCTCTGGATTAGCTGCTTCTTGTGTGATCTGTGGATGGAAGGTGGTGATTTACAGCAAGCTGATCTCCACCCAAGTCACGGCTCAACTCACACACACTCGGTCCAAAATCACACAAAGCTCAAACGCAATGTAGCCAGAATTTCATATTGAAAAAACTGACAGTAAAACATATCACAATATATAAGTAAGGAACAAAACACTGCGTGTCATGCTGTTTCAGGAAAATAATCAACGCTGGTGTGGTGTGGTAAAGTAGAGGAACTGTAACTACTTCAAACCTGATAACATCTCATTTAGTTCCTCTTATACAACAGCAATTTTTCAACAATTGCTTATTTATTAATGAATAACTTTATCAGTTTATAGTTACATTTAGTGTCGTGGAACATCCCTGAAACAAGTGCATCACAAAAAAAACTGCAGTTTGTCATTCACATTAGCGAGAAAGCACTCTGTCCTGAAGATGCCGGAAAACTTCCTGACTCTTACAAAGTGCTGACACTGGAGACTCCTTCCATAAATGTTAAATAAACAGCTGTTTACAGAAAGCTTCTTTGTTAAATAATACTTTTTTAAACCTAGGCTTAGATTATGTAGAGCGTCTGTCATACAAGTCCCTGTGAATGAGCTGTTGCTACAGAAACGTATTAAGATGACTCGAATTACTGCTGTTGTAGAAAATCAATCAACACCTTCGCAGAAATCAGGAAATCTTCAGGTCTGTGATTTGATCGGATTCGGCCTCGTTTTTCGGAAGTCATGCTATAAAAGATTTGGCCACAATCACCAAGCTCACTTTTCTAACTGTCATGTAGATGAGACTTCATAGCTGCTTCTTGCTTCATTCTTTGAAAAATAAAGACAAGGAAGAGAGTTATTGAAAGTCTGCTAAGTCATTAACTCACTGAAGAAAACTGCAACAAAACAAATAAATGAATAAATAGAATAAAACTGCTGTTGAATCTAGTCTTGGAGCAGTTTCATGGCATATGGAAACGTGGTGTAAATACCCAGCATGCACCACACACGGATCACTCTGAGGGAACGTGGTGTAGGCTGAAGCGTCTGCCCTGACAGTCAGTAAGAAAAGCTTCACACTGTACTCCCTGCTTGCTGACAGTACATGTCACTTGCCTGAGCTCTGGAGCACATGGAGTGCTGAAGGTGCCAGGTTTTTGGCTCTGTTGTTGTTTGGCTCGATGTTTGGCCTGACGCCGATGAATTAACCTAGCCGGCACGTCTCGCCATGATCTGCGGTCTGGCACGTAAATACAAACTCACAACTTCCAATCTGCTCACCTCTCTCTCACTCGTGCAGCATTTTGGCTACGAGATGTGTCAAAATGTACACGCCTAATTTATTCTGACAATTTCATCTCCCAGTAAAGAATATTATCAGCACGTCCCTGAGGTACTAATCTTAAATACATTAATATGGACCATTTAACTTCTTGCTCTCTCATTGCGTAGCTTCTGCACTAGTGAGTTTCCAATCACAGAGAGGCCATGTTGGATGGGATTCTTGGAATGCGCTCTGGGTTTCACTTGCAAGTCGTTATATATCTTAAAATACAGAATAAATATCATCAGCTGATCTGGAAAAAGAGCTCAAGAGCCCTTGGCATTGCTTACTGACAAGTGTGTGCAAGAAGAAGTGTATGTAATAGACAGAAAATAGACATCAAACTTTTTTAAACAGTTTTATTTCAATTTCTAGCCTAAGGGTAAACTTAATCTTGAACATATGCTATCTAATATCTGTAGTTTCATGGTATTCATATAAATATATTTATAACGAGGCATTCAGACTCACTAGCTTTGAGAAATGCAAATCTGTGCAATAATAATGATAATAATTTAAAAATGTAGCTTTGACACACGGTCCTCTGTATGCCTTCGATTTCATTCAAAGTGATGCTGTAACGGCATCCAGGGCCCGAGTAGCATTTTACCATCTGTCAGCACTATTAGACTTTAACCAATCAGCTTGCAGCTCTGCCCAGCAACGTGCTGTCGCCGGCCAATCAGGTCACGGCGCCCCGTCCACCTGCTCCTCGGCCCACACATGGAAAACTATGCCTGCGCATATGCCTTTTCCCCTCCCTCCCCCCTCAGCGGCTCACTGAAAGTGATAGTGCCCTGGCTCGTATTCTTAAACTAGCTACCGAAACGGTAATGGGACATGATCTGCCAAAAAAAAAAAAAAAATTGTCAACACATTCAAATGTTTTTACCTGAGGAGGACGTGTAACAGTGCATGGGAACGGCAGATGTAATGTTTGCTTGTATGAAAAAAAAGAAGAAAAATATTAGGGGTAAAAGTAACAAAAATGAAGGAGTTTTATCAAAAATCAATTGCAAAAATAAACAACTTCTTATGTTTGTTACAAAAAAAAAAGAGTGGGAATGTTTGTTACAAAAAGTCATCTTTTTCTAATTCCTGAATTTCAAAGCTAAAACAATATAACCATAATTTACCCATGTCCAGTAAAAAATGAGGCAGAAGTAACTAAAATTATATTAAAGGTGCAATACTCAATTTTTAAAAAAATTCTTACTTACTTCTTGCTTCGAGGAGTTTGTAAAAAAAAAAAAAAATGTATAATTAAACTCAGAAATTTTTATATACAACACTACTGTTTTTAAGCAAACATAAATGCTGTGATGCATGTTATGCAATCGTTAAAATGTGATATAATTTATATTTATATGCAACTTGTTATTTAGTTATTACATTTTGGATTCAACTCAAGGGACCACACAGACAGGCTAATAACTGGATTATGATTTCTACAACTATAACAAAATTAAAAATTGCAGTCCCCTTGGCCTGGAATTACTTGGCAGGGTAATTCCTGCAAAAATGAGCAATAAGGATCCATATGTTTCTGTTCTGAACGCTATAGTTCCTCGAACAGCGCACAAAAATCAGTGTGCAAAATGGTTAGACGTTACATAATCCAGAACCCAAACAAGATGAGTTATGGAAGTCTCTGAGAGAGATGGATTACACACAGCGGGATAAGACAGATAAAGCTGAGGGAAGCCAGACTAGCATGGGGTTAGTAAAGACCCACACAGAAAAAAAAAACATAGGAGGATAAACAGACAAATGGAGGATGTGTCCATTTACCACTGCAGTAGAATAGATATTAACCAGTGACAGTGACTTGTCTATCTTATCTGTTTGTTATCTTATAAAATAAACAGCATTTATTTACTATTTACTCTCATACTATTCGATAAGGATGTTACTGTGGATCAAAAGCCTCAGTGCAAAAAGCATCTCAACACACAGAACGTTGAGGCAGACGAGCTACAACAGCAGAAGAGCACATCGCGTTCCATGGGAAATGTATCTACAAGCTCATGCAACATAAATGTAATGCAATAATTCTACTATAACATAATTTATATACTGTTTCCTTTAACCCAAATGTAGGCCTCATCAACCAGCCCATGTACGGTGTCAGAGGTTTTCTTCTTTACTTTGGTACTGGAGCTAGTAGTGTGAGCTAACAAGTAAGGAAAGTTCATAACTATCAGTTTAGCATTGTGCAAGCTGCATGCCTAAGTCATCACACACTCGCGTCAAATGACACACCCCAGACATGCCCCATATTCACTGTTCAAAAATAGTATTGAAAAAAATGAAATCTAATGTACGTTTCCATGTTCAAACTTTAGGCCACGCCTCCTACCTGAGTCCGATCCTTCTGTGTGTGACACCAAACTATGTGCTGAGGAAGAAAGTGATGGAGCCGCGACTGTTTTTAGCTCCGTGACGTCCGTTTGCCCATATTTATAGCTAACAGTGTGTCATACAGTGTCAGAAACCACATGAACAAGTGTGTTAGAGATACGGAACAACCCGATACGGTTTGAGACAAGTGTATGATGATTTACGCATGCAGATTGCATAACATTAAACTGCAGGCTGCAAGGTTGTTAGCTATATTAGCCTTGTACAGTAGCTCCTGTGTGGAAACTAAACAAAGCCTTAAAGTGAAAACACTGTGTACATTTTATTTTTGTCCGTTTATTTGTTCCACTCTGTGGCTGAGCTGTCATGCTTCAGGTTTAATTTAGCTCTAGTGAAGTGGAGCCTTGGGTTATCTACTGGAGCGAATGCAGGAGAAGAGGCACTGCTCTGTGTCTGCTCACGGAAGCCTGACGACAGCTGTATCTGACTTTCCCTGCACGCACACGCACACGCACACACACACACACACACACACACATGCGCTTCATAGACCTCTCACACACACCACACACACATGCTGTATAGGGATAATGAATATGAGGTTAAATCTTTAACACGGGGCCAATTAGTTAATACGAGCTGCTCCTCTCACTGAGCCCATTGATTATAGATTACACCAAGTTAACCGGTGACAGAGCGAGTACGTGGGTAATGATTGACACTGACGGTCCATGTACTGTGTATTTACAACTTCAGAACCAAATGTGTATGAAAATTTATCCATTAGAACAACAAAAACACTTTCCCTTGGTCTATAAAGAGATGAGCCAGAGTGGATTTTGATGCACATCCGAGCCTCTGAGCTCTGTGTGTGTGTGAGTGTGTGTGTGTGTGTGTGTGAGTGTGTGTGTGTGTGTGTGTGTGTGTGATTAGTGAGCCCAGGGGAGAGGAGAGATATAGACATAGATCCTTCCTGCCTGCCAGCCACAGCCACGAGCCTTGTCATTACTCCATCGTCTGCACCATTAGCCACGGCACCATGGACCCCTGAGACAAGCCTACTGCTCAGATAAGAGTGTGAGGAGCATGCAACACACACACACACATACACACACACACACTCACAGCTAATGATAATGATAGTGTGATGATAGTAATACTTCCAGAGGGAGGAACATCAAATCAAATGCACCTCTCACTTGTTAAGTTCTTGTGTTACTGTTTCGCACTTTACCCATTCTTTCAGTTTAGTCATCACCTATTTTTACACCATTAATCTACTTATCACATGACAGCTAGCAATTCAGGAAGGCTTCCTCTGGGACAGGGGCATGTTTTCAAACTTTCAGACAGCTCAGTGAGCTAGGAGGAGAGCGCTATTACAATGGTATGGACAGCCTGGCTCAACTGGAGATCCACTGTTACCAGTAGTCAAGGTTACATAAGTATTTGAATAGATAGTTGACTCTACACTACAGCCTACAGGTAATAAAGGATCACAGTAACTGCTCTGACAGAGGTGTGACAAAAAGCTGTGGGTGGAAATAATTGCAAGAAAAAATATTCTCAGGTCTAAGAGTGGGTGGACTGAATTACAGGTACTACACAGAGCTATATCTGGAGTCCGTTCAGTGTGTCATCTAGAGTTACGTAACACTCTTTCAGATCTGTGCAGTGATGGCTAAGCAGATCTGACCCAGTTCTCTAAGTAAGTGTGTGTGTGTGTGTGTGTATGTGTGTGTGTGTTGATGTTATGCAAGGTGACTTGTAGGAGGGCATGAGTCACCCTGTTTCAAAACTACTGTATGAGTCACCAGAGTCACCCTGTGTCCCAGTATTCACACCTGGAAGGAGCATGGGCAGAATAAATACCACCTAGAAAATGCTGGCCACAGTTAAGGTTTCTATCAAAAGTCTGCTAAACTGTAGCCTGATCAGATGAAGCTAGATCATAAACAACCCAAAATACACAGGGAACAACTTAAACTTGACCTAGAGCATGTTAAACTGTTCTGAAAATATTTCAGCCCACAACCAAAACAACCCAAGCTGCATACAAGGAGCTGATTTGCAAACTGCAGCAAAAACAACCCAAATGTAACTAAAACAACCAAAACTGCACTAAAAAATGACCAAAACCTAAACTGCACCAGTGACAACTCAAAAAAAAAGCAACCGAAACAGCAACCGAAACAGCACTAAAAACAAGAAACAGCCGAAACAGCACTAAAAACAAGCCCAAATACATCAAGAACAACCGAAACTACACCAAAATCTAAAACTGCACCAAGAACAAAGAATATTGCAGCAAGAACAACCCAAACTGCACAAAAAACTAAAACTGCACTAAAACCAACCCAAACGGCACTAACAACAGCCCAACCAGCACCAAGACCAACCCAAACTGCACCAGCAATATGCCAAACTGCACCAAAAACAACCCAATCTGCACAAAGAACAACCACAACTGTAATGAAAAACAAAAGTGAACTCACAACAACCCAACTACAGCAGCCAAAAATGTCAAAATGCACCCAGAACAACGTCAAAATGTATGGTGAACAATTCAGTCTGCACAAGGTACAGTTAAAGATTGTGGTCAAATACAGCAAACTACCCCATGCCACAGTAAATAACTTAAACTGCACTCAAAACATCCCAAACTCTACTCAAAACCACACTAAAAACTCACACTTAAAACAAATCATGCCATGCCAATAGCAGCTCAAAGACCACAGTAGCCAGTACCATAGTTCTGCCACCTATTGGCTCACAATATGGCACGAAGCAAAAGTAACCGCTTCCATAAACAAATGCCTCTTTCACGTCCCATGTCCTTTCCCCTTCGGTGAATCAGGTTTTCTGCTAGGAAAGGCGGCTCCCCCATCGCCGTCGCAAGGGGTCAAAAATTGTAAATGCTACGGCTATTAACTGTAAATGTTGGCATTTCTGCATGAATAACCCATCAGTAATGTTAACAAAGTAGTAAAGTGTAAGTGTAAATGTTAACAAAATACATTTACCTGCAGTGACTGTTTATTCAACCCATGAGTAAAAATACAGTAAGTCCACATAAATTGGCAAAATAAATTACAGTATGTTACTAAATCTTGATAACATACTGAACTCTGTTCTCCAGGTGTAAATACTGAAATTACTTTTTAACCTCTGATTTTATTATATACAGATCGGTTATTTTGGCCTCATTGGTTTTATAAAAACTGGTTAATTCTGGTGTTGATTTTTGGCTTCCTTTTTTATTAGTAAAAAGGAAAACATTAATTAATAGTGTTAGTGTATTTAATCCTAAAGTTCATGGTTTGTTCACAGATATGTTAAATAATGTCAGGTAAAGGAACCTTTATGTAAAATGTCACCCCATTTACATCAGAAACCACTTCCACTTACTAATGGAAGGAATCCCAACCCTGACCGTGTTTAACAGGTGCCCAGTACACATAAGCGCGTATGTATCCGGTACTGAAGGCTGATAAAGAACACTGACTTGTAACGCTTCTTAAACCAAAACGTAAGACTGAACCAAAACGCAATCTGAATCCTGATTCACTCTAAATGATTCTCACCGTCCTTTGTTTCCCATAAACAAAATCGAAGCGGCCATTAATTCAATCGCTAATATGGTGAGGAGTTTTTGGCATGCCTGCTTGGTCTTATATTACAGAAAGGTGATCCCAAGTGTGGGAGAAGGACAAGCTGTTAGAGGTCCTGTAAAGCCCTCGTAAAGCTAGGCTTTATCTGTCACCACCAGAAATGCTGAATTCGTTAAAGAAAAATCTCATCTGAACCATTAACCGCAGGGTTCAGGGAAGGACACTCCATATTCTTGGAACGCTTTTCTACAATGAAAATATCATTTTTTGATATTTTAGTAAATGCAATTTTGTGAAATTATGTTCCTTGAACAAAATGGCATCCTCGTGTACTGAGAACATTACGGAGGTTAATGTGTAATGCATAGAGGATACTAATAAGTTATTGTTTCTCTAGTAACAGCTCATTCACAGGGGCTTGTACAGCGGACACTCCATGTAAACAGATTAAAAAACGTGTGTAAACATTGATATGGTGAAGTTTTCTACATTTAATTATCTAACGTTTACGGAAGGAGTCTTCAATGTCAGAGGTAGCCGTCAGAGGTACAGCTGTAACCGACATCTTTTGTGGTTTCTTGGCTGTGTTTTTAATCTTATTAACTTCAAGAAACAGAAAAAAAGAGAGGCTAGTGAATGAAAGACTGTTTATAGCTGCTATAATGTAAGTGATAAGTTGTTCTGCAGATGTTCCACCACATCAAACCTGGCACCGTTATGTTTAATAGTGGAGGGAAGAAACTCAGACACTACCTATATGTGAATTTAGAGTATCCCTGGAAGCCTGGGAAATGACAACAGAAGCACGTAAAAGTGCTGATACCAGTGCATTATGGGAAATTATTTCTGTCATTTATCCAACAGCCGCCAGAGGTAGAAGTCTTGGCACCAATCGACCTGTTTTCAACTGTCAACAAGTCAACAAAATGTTGCCTGCCTGTGGTCACCCAGCGTGTGGGACATGGCCAAGGCAGGGAGTCATGTGACCGAGAGGAAACACACGGGACAGCATATCAGGCATTGCTGGCCATTAACGTCGATGTGGGGGCTGAAATCTAAAATTACAAACAGTGACTTGTAAAATTATATATTAACCCCCCTCGTGCCTTCAAGCACACCTGCTGGCCAACGAATGCAGCGCTGGCACTTGGGAAAATTTATGAAATGGACACCTGGCAGAAAGTCATGCGTGGCTTCAAGAGGCCAGTGACAGACAAGTTCAGTTTCAGCAAGAACTGAGATGCCTCTTTATGGGGAAAAAAAAATTGGGTCAAGCATGGTGATAGGGTGTCGTTTTTGTAGCATAAATACCTCATAAATCACCTTCAGCTCGAGACATGTCAGGAGCTAAGAGACGAGTGAATAGATTGTACCAACCTGTGAATTTGTGGCCTGCTATGATACACTTCTTTCACTAACAGCCAAACTATAAAATGCCAGTGACAGCAACAGGTGAGGACAGAATATAAATTCTGAAACAGTATGTGCTTTTGTTGGTGTGACCTAAACGTTGAAAAAAAAAAAAAGAAGATGGACACGAAGTCCATCTTCATGGCCAAAGTTGCAAGTTGCAAATTTATTCTCACACCATTACATCACATGAACATCCTGTTCATATTCATGTACTTTAGTTCTTTTGTTGTGCCATAAATCCAATCACACATCCACATTTTCATAGCTGTCCGAGCCTACGTATGGTGTTTTCATTCAATCAATCATCAGCATCTCTCCATCTCACCCTGTGCTTCATGCATTTATTAATCCCCCAGTGTTAGTTTGCACCCTTGTCCCTGTTTTTTGGGTTGAGTGGCAGGCAGACTGCTCTGCTGACAGTGAGCCGTTTTCTCCACACGCACTACTTTGGTTTCAGCAGAATGTGCTCGAGAACCCCTCCCTCGGGAACAGACTTCGAGATCACTTGCAAAAGATGGAGAGACAGGTTTGTAGCAGTAGCTTGTGCTAACAAAGTGACATTTACAAGGCTAGAGATGAGTCCGAGCGTGGACACAACGAGGAGATGTTTTAAACCAGGCTGTTAAATATGGCAAAGGTTTGGCCTTTAACTGCTACTGTCAAATCCTTCACAGGACACACATTGTGATCTGTAATATTTGGGGAAAAAACAGAGGGGGGTGGAAGTACTCCATTTTGCCAGCTAGTCCACCGTATACAGTATGTCCCACCCCTAGAGGTGGGTCTTGCTCTACGGTAGTAGCAGTGAAGATGGTTCATCGGAGTATTTTTGGTTCTGCATCTTCCCACACACTATTCCCCTTTCCAATCATTGCTTGCTGGAGAATAAATGGTTGGAGTTTTTGTCGTTTTGAACTGGGCAGAGTTTGTGCGAGTTTGGGGTTACAGTACAAGCACTTTTTGGAGGTGTTTTACCAACTTGGGGATTTCCAAAGGTTGGAATATGTTGCTTAGACAGAGAGAGTGATGTGATTGCGTCAATAAGGTGTCGGGGCTTCTCCGTCAGTAAGAATAAGCTCTCCGTATTCAGCTAGCTCACTAAGCTACGGTCAGATTTGTGTAGATTCGGTGGTGTAGAGTACACCACTGGCTGTTGTGTAAGTCAGTCAAGCACTTCTGAAGTAATTACAGGAAGTAATTAAGTCAACATATGGAATCAAATGACAGCTAAGAGGCCATTTCATAGGGACTTTAAGTGTGTTAATAAAGACTGATGGGAAAGAAACAAGGTTCTAATGTAGCACAAAATGTTTGCACTGTCTACAACGTTTTGGTAATCAGATGTGGCGTTCTCTCATCACATAGCGTTCATACATGGCATAATGTTGCCGGTAAATCTGAAGGCCATTTGCACTCATCATATCCACCACTAATACCACTCTACACGCTGCAAACTCACGGTCATTGCTTCAAATACCTTCTGTCTTTTATGACTCCCTCTTTTAGCATAATCTGTAGAGGAGTGACATGCTTGGCCTTCGTAAATCGTGCTTTACACCTGTCTGGTCAAGAGGCACTCCTCTCCAGGGGCTGGGAATGGTGTAAAACGCAATAAATAATGACACAAGACAGGACAGAGAGACAAACAGTCAGGACACATATGGGATTGCAGGGTTTAAAGTACAGGGTTTATGTCCAGGCATACCAGAGGCTTCAGAGAGGTGAGCACAACCATTTGTCCAAACACCATCCAGCCAATCCCGAGAGAGGAGCGAGGACTTAAACACACCATGGAGAGCTATAACTGAAATTCATAGCATTGACCCGTTTGTCAATGAGACTGATCCGGAAATCGCTCGTGTTTAATGACGTCCAAAATTGACGTCCAGAGCGTCAGTCAGCTTTTGGCTCATGATAAAAAAAAATGATAATCAGATCATTATCGCCTTCATGTTTAGCTGTGAAGTGAGCCACATGATTGCTGTGAGCTCTCCTGAGAAATCTCTGAGAATATGAATACAGCATTTATACCAAGAGAAGGGCTATAAAAAAACAGACCAGACAACACACACACACACAGAGCTGGAATTCTGTTGTTTACGTAAGGATGATGTAGATTCATGTGATGAACAGTTTTACAGCAACAAATGAGGTGAGGAAGGAAGTTTGATACAATTCGAACGCCATAGCCCTGTTAAAAAAGCAAGTGAGTAATCAGTCTAAAATAGAAAATGGTGCATCGACGGTAGGATTAACAGAAGAATTACAGCGGCCTACTGAGGCCACTGGTCACACTCTATTTTCTTGCCTCACTGTCTCGTAACAGGACCGGTGAGACACATTACATTAACATTACATTAAAGACAATTATATCAGCCGAAGATAGAGTCAATCGCTACTTATGACGGATAAACACCAACGATTTGTTGAGATTACGGGAGTGTGAACGTCTTTGCAAAGCTACAAATGAGTCACGATGATGAAACGATAACGTCGCTTTTCTGCACATGCTACTTGACAAAAAAGGTCTTCTGAAGTTCCAGAATTTACTCGAATGCTAATAAGAAGCAAAAGCTTTAGGAGCATTGCGTGCTTGTAAAATGCCTTGCTTTAGTGTGACACCACTGTGTAGTTTTCTTCTGAGTGCCCCACGAGAGACAAACTAGCGGTGACGTCACAGGATTACACATTACAGGACACAATAAATGCTCAGCTGGTCCGAGCATTATCCAGAGCATGTGTAGCATCGCTGATAGCATTTTTTCCCCCCCAAACAATATTTGCAGATGAAAGCGGGATGTCTTTGTAGTGACTAGAAACTTCATGAGCTCAGCTGTTCCCTCAGTCTCAGAACATCAATAAAAAATAAATCCAAGTTCTACGGCAGGATGAGATGATGAGGTTTAAGAAGGGGTGTGATGTCAGGAAAATATGTGTGTGTGTTGTGTGTGTGTGTGTTACCGGGCGCCATGCAGAATGCACCTGCTAAAAATAACCAGGTGATACCATGACATCGTTTCTTTTCGCTTACTGGCTGGAGAGGAATGCTACACCGAGACGATAAATCACACATAACCGTAATGAAGTTGTTGTCTCTCTCTCACACACACATACGCACACACTTTTGTCACTGCGGATAGTGTGTGACGAGACCCTGTACAGGCCTACATTCCCATACATGATGTTTTTTTTTTTAATCCACCCTTGTGAGACTTGTTACTATAGAAACCATATAGTTCCTTCTGACCGATCAGATTCGGGAATTAAACAGCACCCCACCATGTTCTGCTCAGGGACAGACTCCTTTAATTTTAGAGTTTACCCAGACGCCTTTTAACCAGCTGCCTGGGCGGCCATGTATATTTGTGATAGTGTAGCCTCATCCACGGCTGCTGCTCGATACAGCTTATCACACATAATATAATCTGCTTCACGCCATGCGCAGGCCTCGGAAAAGGTCGGGCGAGAAGTAATTAAGACTTAGCTCACATTTCTGGTTTCGTTTTACATTCATTCTATGAGTTATGCTGCTTGAAACAGAACACGGATATCAGCTGATATGCACTTGCAATTAATTAGAGCATAAAGGACGTAATAAATAGGTACACGAACAAGAACTTAGCAACATTTCTGCATGTCCACTGGGTTCAAGTGTCTGCCGCATTTCTCTGTGAAAAGAGATGTAATGTGTGGTGTTACATGGATCACTTTTAAGATATTCTGTATAAATGCTCAGGACAAGAGTGAAAGAAGAAAAAAAAAAAAAAAAAAAACAAGAAGTTATGAAGCATTTTTAGTTTGACTCATGGAAAAGATTGCAATTTTATCCAGTGATTCAATCCATACCACGCTTTTTGGAAGTCTTCAAATTTAGCTGGGATCCGTTAGAAAGAAAAACAAGACTGATCAAACTAGCTACAATAACAACAGCCCCGACTGCCTCACTTTTATATTTACACAATGCAGTGGTTCTCAAGCTATTTTTTAATTTTTTTAGCCAGGAACCCCTTTAACTGTAAAATAAATTCCACAGACTGCCTCAGTATGGATTTATTTCATTAGCAGTATTGCCAAATAATATTTTCTATTCTTACTATTCCTGAATTTCCCACCGATAGAACACATTCCTTCTGAAAATTATTGGTGCTTGGACCCGTAAATATAATAACTTTATATTTATATAATGTGGGTTTCCATCATTGAAACAAAATAATAAAAAGCATGTGAAAGAAGGCTACACTTCACGGACCCTACCTTTGAGAACCTCTGGCATAATGTAAATCCATGGCTTATTTCTAGCGATATTTTCAGAAAGCTTTAGGATCGGTTTCTGCTTAAAAGATTCTCAACGGAATACACTTTCGAAAAAGCGGTGGAGACACGTTCCCGGGGTAAGTTACACCCACGGAGTGAAGCTAATGCTCCCTGCCAAAGTTCATTTCTCAACATTACGATGAAAGGTTAATGAAAGGTGAAGTGTCATGTCCGTGGTGAGTTTATCATTTCTATATAAAGTAACAAAGCCTGTGTGTTGGAACCGGGAAATAAACGTCTTGGGGGTGTTGGAATGCTACGTCAGCAGTCTCTGAATTGGACCTATCAAACTATACATATTTAGTTAACACTTTTTAGTCAGCAGTCCAGTATTAAATTATGAATTGTTGGAGGAATGCCTTTTAAGGCTACTGGAAGAAATCACATAAGTCCATTTCATACAAATGAAGTTGTAAGAAAAGCTAGACACTGCTAACATATCTATTAACTAGTAACTGTCTAGTAACTAGATACTAGTAACATACCAGACTAATTAATGGCATCTTCCTCTCCAAGAACTACACAGTTTCTTCATTATTAAGGCTTTTTTTTTTTTAAATAGTTGAGATTATAGTCTTTATAAGCTTGCAAGTTCAGTTACACAAACACATTAAAAGAGCTTTCAGTACTCAAGCTCGTCCAAGAAAAAAAGCTCCAGCCATTTAACATTAAGATTAAGCCCAGTTGCTTCTGCATGTCAAGGGAGTAATGAACACTTTCCGGGCAGCGACAATAAATCAGCAAACATACAAAGACACACACACTTGGGGAAAGCTAAGAGTCACCACAAATAGGCTGTTGGTAGTTGACAGCAGCTGAAGCCAAAGCCTTACACCTTTTCACCATGTCAATGTGAGGAATCTGCATTTGACAAGAGCTTTTTTTTTAAACCACCAGATACTGAAGTGAGCAGAAATGATTTCTAAAATCTAAGATTATATTTCCATCTCCTTTAAACTTCTGAGCTGAAGGTTGAGGAAGTGAGTAGGAAGAAAACATCTGTAATTAGCAGGCTTCCATTTTATAAGCGCAGCGCTGTTGGATTCTCCAATCTGTTTTCTGTAACAGCAGCTTGGACAGTAGTGCAGGTTTATATTAATGCCCTCGTTCTAATACAACATGGTTTCTGTAATAATCTAAGACTAATAATAAACTGACTTCTTATTATTCATCAATGAAAAAATGTATAATCGTTATATGTAAGGAGATGTTTATTTAACATTTATGGAAGGAGTCTCCAGTGTCAGCACTGCAACTTGACATTTTCCACCACAGGAAAGTCTTCAGGACAGAGGAGCTTACGCTTTTTTGTTTTCTTGGTAACGTGACAAGCAGCGGGGTTTTTTTGTTTGTTTGTTTGTTTTGTTTTTTTGTCTTGTTAACTTCAAGAGAGAGAGATAAAAGAGAGGCTGATGAGGGAACAACTGTTTATAGCTACTATAACGTAAGTGATAACAGGATAATAAACAAAAATAGTAATCATTGGTGGGATGTGCTGTTATAGGAATTTCACCCCAAATGTTTTATTTGTTACACATTTATAGAAAAAACCTCTTAACAAGCCTAAAATTTAACCACTGGTGAGAGTGATGGTCCTGTTACGTGTTTTTCTCGCCCAACATTTTTTCATTTATTTCAACATTAGTGAGTCATAAACACTTTAAAAACACAACAGCTAAATACTAAATTAACCAGGCAACAAAGTGTATGATTTAAAGCAAACGAGGCAGTAGTAAGAGAGTAGTAGAGCTATGCCCTACTGATAAATTTGACTAAAAAAAAATGATTTGTATTACACCTATTAAAGTTATAATTTAACATTTATAAATCATTTTGGCAAATATCAAATCCATTGAGGTGACAATCACGATCCCTGACTCTGACTCTTTAGCGAGAGCGTTTTTTTTTTTTACACCAGTCCTATTAAACGTTTATCACTACACAACGCTGAAAGACTGGAATGCAAAGAGAAGAGACGCTGCATTAACATGTTTCCTAACCGTTCTTTCAGCTCTTCGTCGGAGAGACAGCGAGACAGCAAGGCCGTGGCCTTTGGCTATTCAAGAACGCAGCACTTCATCACTTATTGCTCCAAGGTGTTCTGTTTCCAACAGATAACTACAACCGCGGGCATAAAAGCGAGATCCTAACTCCACATAGCAGGAATGGCAATAAAATTATATTGTTTTCTTCACAAGATGGTGACGAGCTGCGAGGGTGACACAGAGCTGCACAGCTGGAGAGAGAACGGTGCACAAGAGAAAGCGAGGAAGACGGAAACTGCATGAAAAGACTTCTGAAATTATTAAATTATCCTGTTTGGCAACCGATCCAATTAAATTGATTAAATATTATAGAAATCTTTTTATTAGGTTAGGCTCTCACCTAATTTCACCCAAATACACCACAGGATAGTGCTGCAGATTGTTAAAGATCAACCTACACTGCCAGTGAATTTGTAAGTCTTATTAAAGAAAAAAAAATAGAGTGCTACAAATTAGACTAGACGTCACTGTAACATGCTCACAAACTAGGAAATAAAAATTTAGCCCAGAGCCTCTTATATAACATAGCATACAAAAGATTTCTATAGAATTGTCATCGCTCACTTTTTTTTGGGTTCATCTCAGGAGTCTGTTGCAAGTCGACAGCTTTTCAGGCTCGGGGATAAACTTTAATATGAATGTTTTGAACCCCTGGAGTACTTCTGCTTTATTTTATTCAGTTGAATCACTATTATTCCCAAAGACCAAACACAATGAGTTGCAGTTAAAGAAGGAAAGCTATAACCTGGAGGATAAATCTGATAAGGATAGAAATAAAAGATCTACATCATTCTAAAATCCCTCATCTTCACTAGACATGTAATAAACATTTCTATTCCTTGGTTACGTTTTCACATTTTATTTAAAATTTAAGGAAAATCCTAAAATATAGGTTGTTTAAAACTTTGGCAGTGTGTGATTACAATTTTTTTTTTGCAAACAACAAGTCAGCATTAAGTCTTAAGTCTTTCTATGATGTATTTTGTATTTTTTATTTTTTTTAAAAAAAAGCATCTCTAGGCAGCTTTACATCAACACTAAAATTAATAGTACAATTAAAATATATTAAACCCGTGAATAATTATGAATTAAAAACAACAGATTGCTCCGGCCGTAACAGATTAAACATGTAACAGATGGGAACGGGATGCACGGAATTTCTCCTGTCATCTTATATCCAGTATTTGGAAAGTATTTCCTGCTGTCATACTGAATTCTGAATTTATTGCCTCATCTTCAGTAGTAAGCACTCGGTCAGGATCAGGGTCAGGATCAGGATCAGGGTGGATCTCGAGTCTATCCCATGAACACGAGTGTGAGGCAGGAATACACCCTGGACAGGATACCACGGCATCACAACGGATCACACTTAGGCCCCAATCCACCTTCCAGCACGTTTTTGAGGAGACGGGAGGAAACCGGAAAACCAGGAGCAAAGAGAGAACATGCGGTTCTCGGCAGAGAGAGAATCTCTAGCTCAGGTTTGAAGTGGGAGACTCTGGAGCTATATCTATTATAGATAATACATAATATCTATTGACTAGAGCTCAAATTCCTCTATTTTACATGCAATAAAGTGTAATAAAGACTGCTGTGTTTTATTAAGAAACACATTACAATTATTATACAATGTTATTAAAACCAACACCAATTAGGAAAGTTGATTAATTATGACTTATCAGTGAGTTGTTTTTGCCTTTAAATACCAAATATGCTAAAATATCAAGATTTTTTTTGTCCACATAATGAAAAAATGACATTTAATACTAATGACGTGTGCACTTTTTCATCAAGCTGTTTCCTGTCATTAAAAAATGAAATCATAAAAGAGACTGAGGAAGGTCAAGTGTAGAATAAGTACGGAATAAATTCTTATCTCATTGCTTCTGTTTTCCTACTAAAACTCTCATCACTTAGCGTGACGTAACAGTAATTCATTTTTTTGTTCTTTTGTTGTTGTTGTTTTTTTTATTCAATATGGTTGCACTACTTAAACTAAAGGGGACCCAATATTAACCCAATATTCGTGAAGCCCTACATTCTATTTATAATGAATGGAATTTGCTAAATAATCCAGAAGAGCAAACACACATGCAGAAAGCGTGAAATTCAATTTCTGGCTGTATTCACATTTCAAATTTTTTGAGCTGGCAGTAGATACCATACCCATGTTTTACAAGGAAAAAAAAAAAAAAGCTTGGAAAGAGCGTGTCACATGCTTTCACTTCACCACATGTATGGACAAAGCCTTGATTAGTCAATCAGTGTCACCTTTTTTAAAATGAAAATGTAAAATATAGACATATAAAAAAAAATTCCCTTACCTCTGGAGGTGCTCGAATGAAGGTGCCGAGTCCACCGGGCCTGTTCCCTGCTGTTTACTTTGCCCATTCTCAAAAATGTTCTTGTCCCAAGCCTGTTTCATGCTAGGAAAACACTTTCCACCTGTAGAACAAGAACTCGGATAAGAAACCCCAGCAGGAGAAGCTTCCCTATATGGTGACTGAGCGCCGTGGGATTCCCGTCCCACTGAAGTCTTCTTCGGCTGTCTGCTCGCTGTGGCAGGTTTTCTGGGGTTTTTTCGCTTTAACTTTAAAGAGGAAAAAAAAAAAGTCCAGCAGGTTGAAAGAACCAGCCAAAGCACAGGCTACACTCATAAACTTGGAACACCAACTAAGAGGATATGACAGGAAACAGGAGTTGAAAGTCGCTTGGCCAATTGGGAGTCCTGGATAGGACAAAGGGGGGGATTGATTCCCCCTCTTCCAGCCCTCCTCATGACCCCTCCTCTCTCTTTCTCTCTCTCTTTCTAACAGCAAGTCCTGAGGAATACCACACGTCCCACGGTTGGACTTATTTGTCAGGGTCGTTCACGTTTGTTGGTGGCCGTGTGCTACTTTCCTTTCAAGCAAAGTGAACAGAAGAGAAGCAGGTATTTCGCCTCAAAGAGTTTGACGAGGTTTCTGGATCAAAATGTTCGTTTCGAGTGCGTGTGACGAGAAAGCGTGACTAGATCTGTGGTGTCCAGATCACAGGGCCAACACTACGAAGGCAGCTTACCTTAAATAATACTGCTAAACCCACTGCTGGCAGCGTAACGACAGCACTAAAGCTCTGTCTGAGGTTCCAATTTACACCGAGCACGTGCTGATAACACAGCTTTTTATAACATAGTAATTACCTAATCATGGTTTAGAATATTATCTTAATATCATATTTTGATAGGATTTGATTCCTCAGTGAAAGCAGTCCGAGTGAAGTTTCTCAAGTGCTCAACTATCCCTTTTTTTTTTTATAGGATAAGGGATAACCGTTTCTTAAAACAATACATGCCAGTACAAGGCAGATTAGAAAGACAACTCTCTCCATGTGTCTTTGAACAAGAGCCAAACTTTTGAGGAACAATCTTCAGAAAGTCAAAAAAAAAAAAAAAGAGAGAGAGTAGTTGTTGTCAATTAAATGAGTGGGCATATATACATCAGCTATGTGTATATGCATATATATACATACATATATACATACATTCTTCCAAACACAGTTCATGTCCATGACGAAGGCTAAATCAAACAATACAGACAACAGATCCATCTGTTAAGGCGTCAAGTACTTTCACAGTTCAAGTTCCAGAAACTAAGAACAAACCAAATTCACTTTGTCACCCACTACATCAACACATCATCTGCTTAAATGACTGATGGCGAAGGCGAAAGAACATCTGATAAATTCCTCTGCTGACAAGCGAGCACATGGGAGCGGGTCTCTGAATAACAATCCTCCTGTGATTTTTGGCACAAGTGAAGGGAAACACCGTTAACCCATCGTCCCTGCCGTCAGTGCAACGACTTGTGGATTAAATGCAAATCGTAGGACGCTAACACGAATGGATGACATAAACAAGTGTAGCCAGACGCCTAATGGCTTTAATGACATGAGATATTAAATTTTAAGAGATGTTTAAAATAAAACAGGACCATGGAGCTGTGAGGTGGCACCACTACCCAAAAATTTCATAAGGTTTAAAAAAATGTCCTGCAGCTGAAAATGACATAGTAGTGACATCATTATATAATACAATGCCACTATCTGTATCTGTTTAGTGCGCCACATTTCCCGATCTGTATTCGGGCTTAAACCCGAGGTGGGCGTGGCCTAAACCGACACTTCCTCAACCTCAGCTACATCACTCTATTTATAACTGATCTCAACTACAGTTATGTGCAAGATCATTGCTATTTTTGTTGGTACCTGTCTGCTATGTTTTCTAACGAATTTACTGTACTTGCTTCTGTTTCCCAAAATATAAACAAACTAGTAGGCTAATTTAAACCACCGTGACTCTGACCAGGCAGTTACTAAGGATGAATAAATGAATGCTCTGCGTGTATATTAATGACTCTGGCCTCTGTTTGTCCTGAAAGCTTCATATCTGATTGTGCCAGCATGAACTTAAAAACCTCAAACACACACAAATCTTTTTTTTTTGTCTCAACCAGATGCCCTATGAGCCTTTCCTGCAAACTCCCTAAAAAAAAAAATAGTGCTCCTCCTATTCACATCTGTATTTGTATCTAGTAAGAACGTATCTGTGTTCGGTTACATCCCGATTATCTACAGTATAACTATTTCTGTTTGAGACTACCCCATATTGTTTTGCACTTTAATTCATTCTTTACCGTTCGGAAATAAAACGTAACCCACCTTATCAGCGAGATCTGTGTGAGCGAGGGCGTCTCGCTTTCTCATTGAAGTCACGATGGTGCCCCAATGCTCAAGATCATTTTTCCAGAATCTGTTCGGAGTGCAGCTGGGAATGTCATTCAGAGAAAAAAAAAAAAAAGCTCCTCAGACAACTAAAGGGTTTTAAAACACACCTGCTGTGCTGTTCAGTAGTCAAGCGATGATTATTAAAACCTTGCGTGGGGAATTTAACACACATGAAAGCGTATCCTAAATATTAAAAACAAAGCCTTACAGGTTCCTTACATGAAATGAAAACCACAAGTATGGGTTTTTCCCCTGATTTGTTTATCTTTGGTTTGTCGTCAGAGATTTTGAGATTATTATTTTATTAGAAAAAAATCCCAGAATTGATCAAAACAAACAGAAATCTAATTCTAAAACTCATATACAGATTTTTTTGTTGGTTCGTTTCATATGTACTTGAAATAGAAGACCAGAAGACTCGTGTTAAACGCTTTTGGAGTTTGTTGCTCGATGGTGGGTGGAGATGTTCGATTTACATGACCCCTATAAAACAGACTTAGAGCTCCTGCTCTCAACAACAGCTTGTAAATGCCTTTGTTTTTTTTTTGTCACACGTTGTTGCAACGAGGGGTTTAACATTACAGACGAAAAAAATTTCCAATGACACAATGTTCCACACAATGTCACATATATTCAGTGGGTCCTATACATTTAGTCGTAGTAGAAAATAAGAATTAACACACTAGAAAAGCTCTGTTATGCTAATCAGGAACTACTAGCAAGCTTTTCTTTTAGACGTAGACACTTTTAGCTCCTTTCAAACGTGCATTTTTAAGTGTGCGCACAAACCAGAGTTGAAATTTGCAATCCTGAGAAGATCGACGAAGCACGAGACGAGGTACAATTTCCAGAGAAATGTCGTGAAGGCTCAAGTGTCAAAGTTGATACATTACCTGGAAAAATTTCCTGACACCCTTCATGTGGTTGATTTAAAAAATTATCGAGAGCAGAAGAAAATCTTAAGAGTTAACATAAAAAATAATGACTGGAAGTTCAGAAATGAAAGAGCTGTTGAACATTAAAATGAAAATTCTTTGTGGAAAAAACAAGCAGGATGATGTGTGTGTAACCACAAGAAAGAGAGAGAAAAAAAAACAGTGACAATGTGAGAGCGTATCTGAAACATAAATTCCACCAAATCTATTTATTTGTTATATGTAACGGGACTTACATGGTAAATGTGAAGGTAATGTACGCATCTCAATAAAATATCTGTTGAATGCTGAATTTTTTTTTTTTTTATTTTTTTTTTTGGTGAAGCAGCTGTTGCTCTCCAATCATTATCCTGGATGACTTTTACAACACCAACTAGTCCAACTCCAAAGGAAGTTCACCTCAAACACACCTTGATGTACTACCCCAGACCGGTTTAACACATTTTCCAGCACCAAGGACTTTCATTAGTGCTGGAAAGGACTTTCACCAAGATGACTGCAATATGGCACCTTAACATCACAACTTCAAAAGAGTTCGATTGTAACACCTCTTCCGTTCTCACATAATCGACAACTAAGAACAAACACACACCTCAACAACCTTCTCATCCAGGAAATAAGAATCTGGAACTGTAAAAATAAATAAATAAATATATATTTTTTTTTTAAAAAAGGTGGCTGGATGGACCTGTAAGTTTCCAAATGTCTTTGTGTGTGTGTGTTTGTGTGTGTATGTGTTTAAAAACTGAATAAGTTAGTGCTATGGCATGCTAGGGACGGGTTTCAGACTGTGAGCCACAGCTCCCCCCTATTGGTTTGTACTGGTACTGCAAGAGGGGCAGAATTCATCTCTGTGAAATAATCATTAACGTGTATCACAACATCACACCATCATCCACTGCTTCACCCATTTCTATTTATCCACTTCGTTGATTTGTGTGTTGAACGAATGTGGCTAAAATACTACTCTTCAACATGCAGTTTTAGGAAAATAATCAAGGTGGTAACAGTAAATTGACTTCATCACAGCACACCATCACTGATTAATTTCCTATAACAGCACAACCCTAAGTATCATTAGGACACATAGTGAAAGTATTCATGCTGTTTATCACTTACCTTTATTACCTTACCTTTCACTTAACTCAAACACTTACCTTTATCTAGTGTGTATATGATTTTATGGTCAATTGTGTCATTTTGGCTTGTATCCAAATTTCCAGCCATTTCACTTCAGTAAAGTGAATCTCAGGTGTTATATCTGAATCAGAATCATTCAAGGAATCATTGACTCGGTTGTTGAGCTCTGGTTGTGCTTACAGACATCACACCTGACAATAAAATAACGATTAAATAACAACAAGACAGGACATAGACAACAATAGTCATACACCACACTTTTGCTGTGAATATTAACCTGCATGAACTAGTGATAAGAGTCAAATCACTCGGCTCACCAATAAGAGCCGACTCTTTCGGCTCCCACATGACTCGATGTGATTTTCACCAGTGATTCTTCTTTCTTAATTATGCCTGGAACAGTACCACAGAATCTTACCCTTCCTTTTCATGCACATTTAATGTGTATCTATAATAAAAGAAAAAGAAAGAGGGGAAAAAAACAAAACATATGCGAGTCTCTCACAGTAGAACTAAAAGAGCCGATTCAAAGAACCGACTCACTCGCAAACGACACAAGCTAGCTAGTTTACTACATCATAGTAAACATACAAAACACCTAAGTAAAAGTAATTATTATTATTATTACTACGAAAATAGGATTTTTTTCGTAATTTATGGCGAATTATACATTTTAATTTTAAAATACTCACCGTTTCGGTGTCTGTTAGCTAAGCTAGCTAGCCAAACGAGAGAGCGCGCGCGTGAACCTCATTTAAACTCGCACGTGAGGTTAACCGTTATTTTATTCATCATAGACGTCTCGCGAGCGCTGAATATGACAAAAATATTTAAATATAAACATATATTTTGGATTTATTTTAACATTTTTGTTGTAAAATAAAATTATGAGTTTGTTCCTAAATAAATATTAAGAAATTATTAATTAATCACGCCGTTTCTTCGTCACATTTTCGGCATAATTATGTCCCAGTTGAAAACTTGCTTGGGTTGCCAGATCGCGACAAAACCAGATAAAAATCCAAACTTTCATCCAATTCTATGCCTAAATACTTCTATTAATATATCTATAAGTTCATAATTATACCTTCTGAGTTCCATGTAGTTGATATTTAAAGTGTATGTTGGGAATAAAACACGTTGGTGTGTGTTGTTATGTGCAACAACATGTAGTTATGGAAAAAACTCCATTTCAAAGTGTTTTATTCCTCTTACACCACAACAATTTGACAAAGATTACAATTTTCTTTTTAAATAATAAAGAGCAGCACGTCATACTTATTTTTATCCATTTAGAGTTACGTTTATTGTTGAACATTCGTTTATAGTAGTTTATAGTAGCTATTATTGTTTATAGTAGCTATAGTATATAGTAGTTTATTATTGTTTATAGTAGCTATAAACGGTCATTCCCTCACCACTGTCTTTTTTTTTTCTCTCTCTCTAAGACAACAATACGCAGCTTGTCATGTTACAGAGAAACCGCAATCGTAAACGTCTCCCTCCTGAAGATGCCGGAAAACTTTCAGCTTTAACTCTGACTGTTACAAATAGTTGTTTTTCTTTTCCGATACCAACACCGAAACGAAAACCTTGAGTATCAGCCGATAGAGATATCCATCCGATAGTTTTCTTTAAAAACTACTCAACTTGAAATTGTTTTTATTTTTTTTTTAAACTGAAGCATTTCACAGTTAAACTCTTTCACACTTACATCATAAATATAATAAATATAATAAATTTTAAAGGGTATAAATATAATAAAATCAATCCTAATAAAAGGAAAAAAACAGTCAAGTCTCTTTAAATGTAAACATTTCCTGTTTTGTTACAGTATCTGGTATCCGATCCACCATTTTTTGCGTATTGTCCTGATACAGATACGAATTTTTTTATATTTTAGGTTAGTATTTTCCCTTTTTTTCTTTTCCTGTCATTGCTACTATTTATGCCATTTTTCATTATTCGCCCATTTTACCATTTTATTTCATTTTGATCCTTCAATACATTTTTATTTTTAATTTTTTCCACAGTAAAGAACTTTGAGCTTCATTATCAACGTATGAAAGACGCTCAATAAATAAAGTTTATATTATTATATATTGTCACTGAGTATTTTCCTGTTTAAGAGTAATAAAATAACGTAAAGCGTTTTTACTGCAGAATTTATTTTAAACACTTTTTATCACTTGTTCTTTGAGCATAGCGGATGGAGGAGTTCATTTTTGGAGCTTTTCTTGGTGATTACGCAGCAGCTCAGATGGCTCCTGAGGAATGCTGTTCTGGCACGTCCTGATGAGCCGTACACAGAGCGACTGCAGAGAACGCATCTGTTCTCTCAGCGGGCAGCTCGTTAAACTGCCAACTTTTATTGACACCCTGACACTGACCGGAGAGAGCGAAGGGCAAGGGCGCTCAGTAGGAGAGCCAGCGGTCACGGGTTCCACTTGGCACCTGTCGGACGACAAATTTACTCGTTCAGAGGACGACTGTAAAACAGTGGGCAGATTTATGCCCGGGCTGGTGACTGCGCGTCGGCCTGGTTTGGATTTGTGAGCTCGGGTGGCCGCTGCGCATTACTCACTTGGTGTTACTCATCTTTCACGATCGCGTATATAGACATCACCACCATCACCTTCATCATCATCATCGTCTTCTCTCAAAGCCTCGATCAGCAATTACACAAAGAGCAGGGAAGATTATTACAGTCCTGTTCTCACACAGAGAGCAACACAATCATCTCAAAAACCATCTTCGCTGACCTTTGACCTTAAGATGTGTGTGAGCTCATCCTCCATTTTCTGTTCCACATCCAGCGGCTGTAGTCGCTTCCTTTCCCGCTCTTCTGTAGTAAAATCTGCCACGAGAAGCTTTATAGCACAAGGCAGTTATCATGATATTACATTTTAAGATTGGTTATTTTTATTTATTACAGGGCTTATTAAGACACGCGGCACAGCTGTGAATGATCTCGATGTACTCCACACACACACACACACACACACACACACACACACACACACACACACACACACACACACAGAGAGCGACCCTGAGAGGTGAGGTAAGAAAAAAAACAACAAAGCAAACAAAACAAAAATCATCTTTACATATATCTGGGCATCTTTATTTTTGAGTAACAGCTGAGAACAAATTAAAACGAAGTGATTAGGTAAAACAAGCTGGATTGAAATGATCTAAAATATCCTAAGGAATGCAAAAAAAATAATATATAAACCCAACAACATGACTATAACATTTAACAGCTGATAAAAAAAAAAGTTTAGTGAACACATGTCTGTTGCTTTCTGTTCTAATGTTACACCATCAAAAAAAATCCACCCACAATGTGAACATTAGCACAACACATTTTTGAATATAATAATTAAAAAGACAAACATGCTTTTATTTCAGTGTTTAACAAAACCAAAAAAAAATTGTTTTTTTTTTTTTTCTAATGACGTTAAAAAAAAACTAAATCAGAGTCAAAAAAACTGACAAGTCGTTCACTCAGGCTTGGCAGAACGATGGGAACGAAAACAGAGAGAGGAAGAGGAGCAAGAGGAAGAGGAGTCGTCTTCATCTCTTAGCCGTGAGTGGTGTCATCCTCCACGAAGTCCTTCGCCTGCTCGGCGGAGATCACATCGATGTGACTCACCTTAATAACACACAAAAAAAAGCGTGAGTTAGAAAACACCCTTCCTACATACTGGAGTGTCGCGAGATGCTTCTTCGGCATGGACGCACTTCGCTATGTTAATGTTCGTCACCTTGTTTCTGAATTTGACTCCGTAGAACTTGTCAGCTGACTCCAGCAGCTCGGGTCTGAAGGTGGTGGTGATGAACTGAGCGTGCCCCGCTAACTCCACAATCATATCTAAAAAAATAATAAAATAGAGCGTGAATAACACCTCGGTACTAATATAGCATGTTTTAGTTCTGCATTACAGACAAGCAGGTTTAGTAAGCTGGTGTTTTTATTTATTTATTTATTTATTTTTTACAACCATTGTATAAACAAGAATTTAATATAGAGTCAATGACATCTTAGACACAATACGGCCAAAAAATTTGTTAATTGTCACATGTTGCCATGCCAACACACAGATTGACTGACAGGCCGTAATAAGTGTAGTAACATTTTCAATGAAACAAACTATTTTCTAGAATTGTAGCGAACACTGACGAGTGGAGTGACACACACAGTGAAATGTCCCTGTACTGTAATACTAAATATCATGGAACGCTGATTGTCCAATCAAATCAGTGGACCAGAAATAACTGTTGTATAAAAACATAACTCTAATGCTAGCGAAACACACTAGCCAGGTTCAAATAACGTGTTCATGTTAGACCACATCTCATAGCTGAAACGTCCTGTCTCGTCGTCGAAGGGCGCAAACATGATGTTTCATCACCAGACACGTTATCGGCATCAAGTCACCTCTCCTTGGGATTCCTGTCCTCGCTTATTCTCCATCGAATATATTAATGCACATATCAGATTATCAGACTTTTTAATCAAGTTATGTAACATAACCTGAATGATCAGACCCTGAAACTGATATAATAACTGTTATTAATATAGAATTTTATAGTGGAAAAAAATCAAACAGGTGCCAATAGTTTTAGTTTAATAAATATGATTTTTCCAGATGTGAGTGTGAAGTTTGTAAACTCGATTAGAAAAGAGTGTCTGGTGGAAGGAAAAAAAAAAAAAAAGCGCCATAAGGTTTTGCTCCATCATGAAGAAATGATGATGATGATGATGATGATGACGTGCACCCTTTACACCTGCGCTACGAGAGTCTCACCTGACACGGCTTTCCTGTGCTGCGCGTCCAAAGCCTGGTCGATCTCATCAAACAGGTAGAAGGGGGCGGGGTCGCATTTCTGGATCGCGAAGATGAGTGCAAGCGCCACCAGAGACTTCTGCCCTCCGGACAGCTGCTGCATCTCCCTCATCTCTCCCTGCTTACCTGTGAAGGACACCTGAGACAAGAGAGAGGAACTGCATGAGGACAGCGGTCACATCATTCACCATCACAACCTTCTCACTTAAACTAGCAACAACACTACTGATTATACAGTTATTATTAAATCTGCAGACGCTCTTACTCTGATTCCGACTCCTGTGAACTGGTCGACGCTGGGAACACTGCTCTGGGAGGCGGAGCCTCTCTCGCTGTCAGCTCCGCCCTCCCCCTCATCCTGAGACTGCCCCCCCTCAGCGTCTCCTTTCTTCATCACCAGAGTAGCTTTGCCTCCTGGAACTAACTTCTGGAAGACCTCGCTGAAGTTCTTAGACACCTGCAAAAGCGGAGGATAAATGAACCCAACACTAACAACAATTATTTATTGGTAAGGTGAATGCATCTGTGTAAAACATGTGTCATTAATGGCCTATAAACATCTGCGTGTAGGTGAGTGTAACATACTGACGCGACGAGGGCAGAGTACACACCTGTTTGAAGGTGAGCTGGATGGCCTCGTATTTACGCAGCTCCAGGACGTTCATGAGCTCCATGATGGACTTGTAGCCTCTGTCCAGCTCGTCCTGCCTCTTTATCAGCTTCTCCTTCTGCTCGGAGAAGTTCACAAACTGGTCCAGCGCCTTCTTATTCACGTGGCTGTACTTCTTTAGCTCCGTGTTACACTGCTCCAGCTTACGGAAGAGCTGTGAGATGTGGGAGAGATGCACACGCTTTCAAGTTCGACTCTGAAGAACATCATATCGGTTGGCATTCTTGTGGAAATCATTTACGGCAACAATATGAAACATTGAAACTATTCCACATGAAACTATTCCTTCATAACTAACTCTCAAACACATGACTATATAGTAAGTTCCAGTCCACATACCAAACCAAAGAACTGTTGTTTTTTTTTTAAAGTATATTTTGAAACCTAAGTAGTTAATTGTTACAAATCTGGTAAATAAGAGTTTCTCATCAGAATTCTCCTGGTAAAGAAATGTCAGATAAATACATTAAGGTAGACTGATAGATCACCTACTGGGTGATGGATTTAATACAGTAAAAAAGTACACTTTTCAGGAGCTCACTAATATTTCCAGAGCATTTTCCCATGACTAGTCAACTTCCAGATTTTGTATAAAGCATGAGAGTTATACGTGTGCATCAGGACTGGGACCCAACAGGACTGTAACACTATAGCTCTCTGTGTGTGTCTGAAGATGGATAATCCACCAGACTGCAGTGTGGAACTTGAGCATGAGCGCTCCTGGCCCTGCCTCAGTAAAAATATTTCAATATGCTGGACTAAATAAAGACTAGTATAAAATGAATCATCATCTTTACCTCCCTAGAAGGCATGAAAAAGCATGTTGTACTAAGTTTCACTAATTCACTAATATTAACTGGCTATATTTAACCAAGTTTTCTTTGCTAATCCCAGGTTAGACTAGCATCAATTCCACTAGCTAACAAAGTGGCAGCAAGTCAAACTCCAGCTAATGGTGTGTGTATATATATATATATATATATATATATATATATATATATATATATATATATATATATATATATATATAAAACAGTATGTAAACAATGTAGTTGCTATAGAACAAATCATCTTCTGGTTTAGAAAAGTAATAAATGTTACTGCTCACATGACATTAACTTACCTTCACTGATTAAAAACATTTACTTGTTTATATCTGAGCACATTTAAAAGTAGCAACATTTTTGCTCTAACTTAAGTACATTTTTTAAATAGAATATTTCCACTTTTGAGTAAGAATGATACATTACCTATTTTCACATTTGTATAATTTCTCAGTCCTTTTTCCACCCATGTATTTATACACACTAACGATTATTTTATTTCTTTTTTTGATGAGCAGATTAGCAAAGTAATAGTCAGTTGCAGCCCTAGAGCTCACACTGAGCTGTACCACACATTTTACGCGTTCACTTAGCCCTCTTCTGTAACTGCTTTAACTTGGTAAGGGTCGTGGTGGTTTAAATTACCAATTTGTTTATATTCTGAGAAAGAGAACTAAGTTCATTATAAAATAGCACTTGCACAAGTGGGCGAGATTAGTCAGAATTCCTTCATGAGCGGCCAGGAGGGGGAATAAAATAAACAGTTCCATGCACTCATCTATCCTGAGTCCATATTTTCAACATAATTTATATAACATTATAAAAATGACTATAGAGGAAGACTAGTTTTAAGTATTTCAGCCCTAAAAGCTATAATAGTAAGATAATAAGCACTCTCTCTCTGTTAAAACTCAGAGTCGTTGGATGATGAGGAATTGGGTCTCTAAACACCGCAGTGATGAAACAAGTCTTTTCATCAAGACGAGGGCGAGGCTACATTTATAGGCTGCAGTGATATTTCATAAATAGTGTTTTAACACACATTCTGACAGATATTTAAAGCTGCAAGGACAAAAATGTCGGGATTCTCAACATCCCCCTCGTCACACTCTTCATAGAGACGTTTATATAATAAGAGAGGAGGATAGAAGAGGGCATAATGAGGGTGTGAGTCACCTCTGTGTGGGAGGGCTGGGACTCTGTGTGTGT
>CM040478.1:16876030-16886112 GCA_022758105.1 Pangasianodon gigas | reverse complement strand
GATTTTGCGTGAACTATTTCCCAGTACCGTTTAAAGGGTTGCATTCGCACCGACAGTGGGCACTAGGAAGTGACGTAAGCCGGTCGACAGCGACGTCATTTGTGCGCGGCGTTCAACAACGGAAACAAAGAAGAACAACGTAAACAACCGGAGGATGGAGGACGCTGTGATCGGAGCTGTGTTTTTGTTGTGTCTCGCGGGTTTCACAATAATGGACATGGAATGTCGACGTATACGTAAAGCGATTGAAAGAATGGTATGTTTACACGGCGTTTTAAATCATGGCGGGTGAGGGCGTTTTCGTACACGTTTGGCCAATCAACGTCTACTTACGTCACGGATAGTACCAGTTGTGCTGGTTAGACCCTGCTCCGGAGTAGGAGCTAATTTGGTTCTCGAAAAAGGCAGTCCGGTACTAAAATCGCACCCAGTTCCGGAGGTGCGAAAATGGCAAAAAGTGGGTAGTTCCACAATTAGTTCAGGTACTATGAAAAGGTTCCAGAGGTGCGAAAGGCCCTAATTAGCTTGCTTTAGAACTGTGCATTTAAGTTCAGTACTTCCTGTATACTCACCCTCTGAGCGGGCCATAGTGTCTTTGATGCGTTTGTTGATACCGTCCAACTCGGACGTAGTGGCCGTGAGGACGGTTCCTCCTTCTGTCTCTCTCAGCTCGTTCAGCTCCTAAAAACACAAACACGTCAGCATTGCATGTAGTTAGTAGGCATTCTTACCATTTTCCTCTACACAGAAGGTCTCAGTAGTGCTTGGTGTGTTCAGTAAGGGATAAAGTTAAACCGAGTTAGCGTGACCC
The DNA here is from genome assembly GCA_022758105.1 of Pangasianodon gigas. Taxonomy (NCBI): domain Eukaryota; kingdom Metazoa; phylum Chordata; class Actinopteri; order Siluriformes; family Pangasiidae; genus Pangasianodon; species Pangasianodon gigas. The sequence continues at coordinate 16,885,301 of CM040478.1, read as the reverse complement.
ACCTGTTCCACCTGGTCGAGTCGTTTGCGCAGGTTCTCATTCAGGTACGTCTCCACCCTGGTCATAATGCCCTCCAGTTTAATTCTCTCGTTCAGCAGCTGCCTGTTGTCCTACGATGAAAAAAATATCACGTTTATACGTGTACTGTGTGACACGGAGCTTTGGGAAGGTCTGAACAGCAGGCATTAGGGTTAAGAAGAGCTGGTTAAGGTGGATGCGTACCTGCTGCAGCTGTCTGATCTCGTCATTGAGGTCGTCGACGCGACGCTGATCCTCCAGGCTGAGCTGTGAGAGCAGGTCGGTGCCGAGCTCGGCCTTCAGGGACTCCCGCGTGCTCTCCATGGCGTGCAGACTGGCCTCCAGACTCTGCAGACTGCGTTGCTGTAGGGGTGAGAGAGAGACACAGAGAGAGAGACACACACACACACAGAGAGAGAGAGAGAGAGGGAACAGTTTCACTAGGTTTGTGCCAATATTACACTTTCATATCACCATGACTACGCTGCGCTCGATGGCAAAATGTAAACTGAGGAGCACAACTGGAAATGCAGGAACATAGTTAAGCACTCATAAGAATTTGGCTTCATTCTGTCCAACCATTTCTGCTTTTTTTGGTGTTGTTCCTTACTTACAAATTACATGTTTTGTATGTAATGACATCATAGATGGTCTATTTGGCATAATATTTATTACAGTAGGACGCAGTAGTATTTAAAAATTACAATTGCCATTAAAGCCCTTTCAAGCACTGTCATGAAGCAAGCATTTGGGTTTTGGTTTTCTGTAATTATACATGCATTCCCTTATCTCATCATTAGTCTAACATCAAGCAAAAAAAAATCCGGTACATTCAGTATATGACACTGGTATTCACATGCGTGAGTTCCTAATACATTAGAACTTTTTGCGACATCATCATGATATCGTGTTGTATGTTGCTGTAAGTTTTCTACAATCATGGTGAGAACGGAAAATAAGGCCAGACGCAGAGCTGTTTTTGTTGCTATTAATGGCACTTCTGTGTAGCTGAGAGATGTGTGGGTGTGAGAGAGGAGCTGATATGCAGGAAAAAAAAAAAAAGGGGGGGGCGTTTTGATACAGTAATGTAGTCTTTCAATCCTGGACTTATTTAGATACAATTTGAGACTCAACCTGGAATTATGACACACTGAGACTTTACCAATATTTGCCTGCTGTGATAAATAGTTGTTTATTCAACATTTATCGCCCTGATGGATTGAAATTCAATCCTCTGAAGTGGCTACGTTCGACCTCCACCTGACTGACAGTTAAAGGTGGAGATACGGATCAGCAAAACTGCTGAACTTCGACTTGATGGTAATTTGAAATGAACACAAACCTGATTATATAAAGGGGACTTGTGTCACATTCAGACAAAAAAAAATTATTCAATCATTCAGGAACGAAAACTCAGTGTGTTTTGGACATGTAGTATTTATTTCCATTGTGTCTGAGTGTGTTGTACCTTTGGCATGAAGGTTTTCTCAGACTGCTGCCTTTTCTCCTTAAGCATCTTCATCTCGGAGAGGATGCTGTCTCGAGACGCCTTAAACTTCCTCTGCTGCGTCTCGATCTGCTGCATCTGGTTCATCAGCTGATCGATCTCGTTATTGATGCGTGCTCAGGGGTTAAGGGTTTAACTACCACACACACGCACGCATAAAGGCATAAACCTCGACTACAGTTCTGCATTTCTTCCTGCACTTTTAGCCCTTTCTCATGAGACGTCCATTTCACCCGATTATAGGTCATGTCTATAAATATGAACGGATACAACCGACTTCCAAGGTTTTTAAAAGTTTCCGCAAACAGCAGTGCCGTTTCTCGGCTCGGTTCTTCCGCTCGCGGTGTAAGAGCAGACTGCGTGGTTATGTCATCGCTCCACTGTGAGGATGCTGAATGGGTTTCTAAGAATAGCACACACAAAGCGGGCAATCAACAGTGAGAGCCTGAGAATGGGATATTAAAAAACACTCCCTCCTGTGTCTGACTCACTGCTTCAGTCTAGGAGCACCTCTGTGTTTTGATTACTTCACCCTCCCTCTCTAGTTCTCTCTCTCTCTCTCTCTCTCTCTCTCACACACAAACACACACTGCTTCATACAGTTGGGTCCATAAGTATTTGGACAGTGGCACAATTTTTGTAATTTGTGTGGTAGTAAACTACCACAGTGGATTTGAAATGATGGGGTTTAACAAAAATATTGCATTAACCATTTAGGAATTACAGCCTTTTTTTTTTTTTGGCACAAAAGTAATTGGACAATTGACTGATACGCAGTTTCATGGCGAGGTGTGATCTGTTAATTTCGTGACAAATTAAGGAGATAAAAGGTTTGGAGTTGACTCCAAGTGTTGAATTTGCATGAAATTCAAAAAACAGAACAAACCCATCAGAGAGACAGCACAAAGTTTAGGATGTAATGGCTGTAATTCCTAAACAGTTAATGCAATAGTTTTGTTAATCCCCTTAAATTAAAGTTGAAAGTCTTCACTTCAATCCCATCTTGATTGCTTCAATTCAAATCCATTGTGGTGGTGTACAGAGACAGAATTAGTAAAATTGTGTCACTGTCCAAATACTTATGGACCCGACTGTAAGTAATCAGAAACTTTCATTTTTCAGTTTTGCCTTGAGACTTGGGTTTTAAAAAAAAAAAAATCCTCTCCTATGCACACTTTTTCTTTTTCGCATACTAGGGACGCTATTACCATTGCACACTTCCGGCCCTCAACGTTCCCCACACACACACACACACACACACACACACACACACACACACTCCGATAACGGGATGACAGGGTGAGTCACGCAGCTGCCCTCTCTGCTTCTGTGTCGTGTTCATCGGCTTTGGGGCTGAGAGATGTGACCCACCAGTGTGAGTGCATGTCTCATCATGAGACTTACCACTAACGAATGTCTTCACTTCCGCCTAGTCACTAAAGTGTGTGTGTGTGACGCAAACTAGCATAAACAACGCAAGCCAGTTGAAATCTGCCGGTGATAATTAGTTGATGAACTGACTTAGGCACGTCAGAGTGTGTGTTGCAGTAGTAGTAGTAGTAGTGTCTTTTTTAAATTGTTCTTATCGTCACTGATCATCTCTCAAACTCTCTACTTCTGTGACTGTAAACTCGTCTAGTCTCACTTTTACTACTACTGCACTACAGCGCTGTATCATGCTGTAAGCCCTGCTGCAATGAATCATGGGAAGGATATGTTCGATGTTCCTGCGCAGGTTTTCGTTGAGTTTGGCCTCTAGCTCGGAGAGTTCCTCCTCAGCTTTGCGCATGTCCTTCTGAAGCTCCAGACGAGACTTCCTCGTGTCGTAGTACCCGCCTGTGAGAGCGCCGCGGTGACTCACCTGGTCTCCTACACACACACACACACACACACACACATTAGTTCATTATGATTTCAATGAAAGCAATCAATATATTTTAAGCACAAACCCTACACTGAAATATGAAGAAGAAATAAAAATATGACATTGGGAAAATAGCTAACAGCTCCGATCGCTGTTTAAAGGCGTAGACGTCGTACCCTCCAAGGTAATGCAGTCCATAGTGAAGGCTCGAGCCAGCTGCGTGGAAACCTCCATACTGCGACAGATGAGCGTCTTCCCAAACACGTGCTTGAAGGCTTTATCAAAGTTTGGACTGTAGCGTAATTTGCTGATCATCGGGATGGCATCCTGGGAAAGAGAAGATCCAGAATTTATTTCATTTTCAACAGAGTTCACTATAAATGGTCATGCTATAAAAATCATTTGGCTTACGTTGGTCTCAGGGTAGGCGGTGTCCCGGACGTCCAGCTTGCTGAGGGGCAGGAAGGTGACCTCTCCAGGCAGGTTCATCTTATTGAACTCCATCAGAATTTTAGTGCTCACCTCGTCAGTCTCTACGATGTGGTAAAACAACCTGACACACGCAAACACACGACACTGAGCAATTCCTGATACGGTAGAAACATTATATATCTTTAAGAGACAGCTGACGGATCTGAAAAGTTTACTTCTTCACACTACTGGCTACTTGTGCAAGCCGAAATTCAAACGTGAAATTCTTCAGTGTCAAAAGGTCTAATTGTGTTTATTATTTCAATTACACGGCTAACAACTAAAGAGAAGGCGGATTTGGAGACAAATTTTACATTCTATTTGTTCAAAATGATCAAGTACAATAAAACCATGTTGATCCTAAAATGGCTGACTTTACTCTTAGGTAAAAATATATATATATAAATAAAATAGCAGTGATTATTATTTTAGCTATTATTATCGTGCAGTCCTAATCGTCATGGTCAACATCTCGTGGGTCACCTGGTTCCAGCGGTCACCTCCACGCAGGTGTAGAAGGCGGGCTCGCACTCAAAATTGTTCATGACGATGCCGTGGTATCCGTTGATGACGTGTTGGTTGATGCCTTTCCGGCGGAAATGTTCCAGAACCTTATTAATGCTGTCGATGCCGTTCAGAATGGCCTACAAGACAAAACGAGCCGTGTGTCAGCACGAGGTATCCGTCTGAGATTATACACCGACTCATGGTGTGTATGAAGAAGCTCTTTACTCGTAACATCAACGAGAGAGTGTGAGAGTCAGTGAGACAGTGAGTGAGAGAGAGAGTGAGAGAGAGGAAGAGTGAGAGTGTGTGAGAGAGTGAGAGAGAGAGAGTGAGTGAGAGAGAGGGAGGAAGAGTGAGAGTGTGTGAGAGAGTGAGTGAGAGGGAGAGAGAGAGAGAGAGTAAGAGAGAGGAAGAGTGAGTGTGTGAGAGAGAGTGTGTGTGAGTGAGAGAGAGGAAGAGTGAGAGAAAGAGTGAGAGAGAGAGAAAGAGAGAGAGAAAGAGAGAGTGAGTGAGAGAGACACCTTTCCTGTTGCTGCGCGTAGTAGCTGCTGTTTTTTCTCCAGGTCTTCTCTCTTGGCTGCCAGGGCCTGCTGCTCCGCATTCTCCTCTCTCCACAGGTAGCTACAGGAGCAGAAGCAGACACACACACACACACACACACACACACACACATATATTAAATCAGCTCAGGAACACTGTACTTGGCATTTGGTCAGGGAAGCCTGGGGTTCCCCAGGAGGTCTCATGCCACAGTAAAGCCTCGGCGCACACACACACACACACACACACACACACACACACACACACACACAGAGTCCATGACTCAAGTTTAATAAATATCACACCATCAGGGGAGTGTGAGCTCTGACGAAACCAACAACCCCGAAAGTGACACACACAGGTAACCCCAACTTCTTCTTAATTAAGACTCAGCATGCAGTGACATACTAATGACTGATTAATTAGCGTAATTATACACTGAGCACTGGATTTCACAGGGACGTAAAAGACTCGATGCTTATCTTTGGGGTTCTTTAGTTGAAGCATGTGGTCAGAATTGCAGAAAATATCGGAGGTTTGATAACTTTTTTTAATAGTACAACATGTTAAACAGTTCTTTAGTACCACTTCTGATACATTCGATGCTGCTTTTAGATACAGCAACACTAATCTGCGAATCAGATAGAAGAGATTTAGGGCACTTTCACGCTTATTTTTCTGTAATAAATATTTCTCTCTACAGTGATAAAACTGACAGCAATAAAATGAGCACAAGAGGAGAGCGTTTCTAGCGGGTTTTATTTTCTACAGACCCAGGTCACACCATCATATGATCACACTCTGATATTCTCACTCATTTAGTTTCTTCTTTCATATATTTTTTGACTTATTTACAGCCAGAGAATGATTTTAGTATTGCAGTATTACCCCTGGTGTATGAAAATAAGGGCCTTATTGGTTTAAGGTGTATAAGAACAAGTGAACAAGTCAGTAAGACGAGAGAGGCAGGAAGAATGTGAGGAAGAAAGACCAAGAAACCCGGAGATCTCAGACAGCGTATCTCCGTTTGAGTGAGTCACGGACGGATTGAAGCTGTCGGAAAAGAACATGGATGTGTGGAAAATGAAGGCTGGCCCTGGGGTCGGTTGCTGCTGGGCTTTTTAGTCACACAGCTCTGGCAGTCACTGGCTGTGTTAGTCATGAGCTGGTGAGGAGGTGGGGGCGGTTTGGACTGTCGCACTTACTTTCTCTCACTCTGCAGTTCGTCCTTCCTGTTTTTCACCTCGTAGTATTTCTTATCCAGCTCCTCCACACGGGTCTTCACTTCGTTCAGGTCTTGGTCCAGTTTCTAGAGCAAAGCATAAGACAAAAAAATGTATAAAAACACATACATCAATGTATTGTCAATAATATATCATAACCAAATGGTCACATGCATTATAGTCTAAACACGATTCTACACGATTCTTACGTTATACTGCTCCAGGTTCTTCTCCTTGTTGGCCTCGGTGTCCTCCAGGTCTTTGTTGATGGCGGCGATTTGCCGTTTCTTGTCGTTGATGGCCTGGTCGAGGGACTTCAGCTCCTTTTTGATCCACTTGTCCCTCTCCTCTTTGGAGGTGAACTGGCTGCCACGGCCCTGCTTGGCGTACAGGTCTGTGCGCTCCTGAGTGGCCTGGGCCAGCCTGCGATCCGGGACGGACAGAACACACAGAGACAGCAGGGGAAAGCAGTTAGCATGGTTTAACTGCGCAGTTCTTTCCTTCATGAACAATCATGTCTATTCAGCGGTGCGTTTCCCTGCAGAAACGGCTTTTCAAGGTTTTTTTTTAGTAGACGTTTTATAACTGATCTTCAGCTGCTTGGACAGGCTCTGTGCTAACGTGAGCAGGTAGATAATCCCGATTTTTTATTATTTTTTTGGCCGAATACAGAAACCCAAAATTTTTTTAGAACAATCAATTTATGAGCAAAAATATTTTTTGCATTTTATCTTCTTTCACAATGCACATTATAAGACTATATTCCCTGAAGTTCAAACAGTCAGACTGTTTCTTTTGCCACGCCCACTTTCGTTAAACCCATTTTGTGACGGCTGCTGGACGGTCTGCGTGTGTTATTCCGCTTACAGCACAGCGATTTGCCAAAGATTACGATGTTTAATTTATTACTGAACAACACATCATTCTAAGGGTTTATAGTTAGATTTAAGAGAGACATGTTAGTTCCTGTTCTCACGTCCCGCCCTCCTTCTCTCACTCTCTCTCTCTCTCTCTCAAAAAACACAGCTTGTCAATTTACAGAGAAACCTGAAAGCGTAAACTCGTCTGTCCTGAACACGTTCCTGTGCTGATAAACTTCGCAAAGCACTGTGATCATTACAAAGCACTTACGACCGAGACTCCTTCCACAAACGTTAAATAAACGTCTCTTAACTAAAAACGGCACATCAACAACAATTTTACTTTTTTAAACAAACCATTTTTTTAAAATCCGTTTATTACTGGTCTTAGATTACGTGGAGCATCTACCATACCAGTCGATGTGTACAAGTTGTAACTACAGAAACAATAATGTATTAGAAAGATGACATTAATATAAACCTATCGTTCATGTTACAGCCGGAACTACTTTCCAAGTCATGCTGTTATACGAGAATAATGCACACCTCCTGACCAATCAGACTCGAGCATTCAATTGCGATGTGACATAATGACTGAATAGCAAATTAGCCCTGTTTAACTCATTTTATTTGTCTTAGAGCATATATTTTATTGTAACATGAGATTACAGAATGCTAAACAAAAGTAAACTCTGAATGAATGAACGACTGAGTGTCTAAAAGATACGGTTAAAACGAGGAGGAGGAGCTTATGATTTAATACAGCAGAATCAAAAAATGACAAGGAGTATCGATATACTTATAAATATATATATATATAAGATATAAATAACGTTTAATGGAAGTAGGTCACATGCTACACATTATAAAAAATCCAATCTGAATCATTTTTTCCAACAGAATGCAGAAAAAGTAGACCCCAGGCTTCACCTGGCAATGCCTCTCTCCTCCTTCTCCTTCACTGTATTGAATTTGGGCTCCGTCTCCTGTAGCTCCTTCTGCTTCTCCTCAATCTTCTCCAGCAGCTTCTGCCTCTCTTTCAGCAATCGTTTCTGAGAGAGAAGAGAAAACGCCAGTTTACTGCACAGTTCATTCAGTCTTCAGCTTGTTCTGAGGTTTTTTTTTAGTTCTACATTGAGTAATAACAAAAAAATTCTCTTTAGGTATTGGCTTTCTTTCTTTCTTTCTTTCTTTATTGATGCAAATTACATTTTCAGTAACCGTTTTCACAATCTGAACATCCGGTGCATTTAATTCCCACAAAAGGATTTAATCTTTAAAAACACTTTGTAAAATGGGTAAGAAGCATAAACACCATGGAGCACACACCCATATACAGATGCTCTAGAGGATCCGACTGCTTTCTGCACAGGTGGGTGTGTGTAATCAGTGCCAAGAGTGAAGGGTAATGAGAATCGCTTTCTGAGCCAAACTGGAATCATGCTCGGCAAACAAAAAAAGAGAAAGGATGTATTTCATCCTCTCCATCTCCACGTCATCAGTCCAGCACTGAGCCAGGATGGGATACTGGGTAGCATGTGTATTTCAGCGTGTGTGTGTGTGTGTGTGTGTGTGTGTCTGGACCGCTGCCCTGTGTAGTGTGTGTGCAGTTTGTGACGCAGACGGGGACTCTGTCGACCCTCTGTTCTGTATTTCCTGCCAGCACTTCCCACAGACATAAGGGTTTATGCAACAGCTTCATCCAGACCGATATGAATCAAAGCCGCACGTCAACACGACCCAATAAATATAATATACAAGCAACTTATAAGCTGCAAAATATGGCATACTGATGCAAAAATAATCAAGTTACATATAAACATATACATAATGCAATATAAATACCACCTAACACCATCTAAAACTTCATTATCAGGTTTATAACGTGACTAATAATTTATAATAATTGCATAAATAACACAATTACCTTCAATATTAAGGAATATTTTCATTTTAGGCTATAATTCTTCACATATACAGTACTGTGCAAGAGACCCTATTTTTTTTTTTAGTATAAATTTTGTTATAGATTGTTATTTTATGATTTCTAATTATTGATTCAGTACTAAAGCTTTTTTAGAATCCAAACATTAGTTTTCCAGCACAAAATGAAACGTTACAGAAAAATGTTTGTATGTCAGTAAAGAAAGCAGCAGATTCCATAAGAGACACTTTTCAGATAAAAACATAATGAAGGCTGCTGGGTTTCGCTGCAGAAATAAGAAGCGAGTCGACAGTCAAAGTCTCCAGAAGAACTGTGGCTGCTTCTGCAAGATGCTCA
>CM040478.1:16822298-16869229 GCA_022758105.1 Pangasianodon gigas | reverse complement strand
CACACACACACACACACACACACACACACACACACACACCATCATGCCATAATAACACTTTTCTTTACATTACGGAAATGAAATTAGCAGACTGCTGTCTGAACTTTTTATTTTAGTTAATGTACTGGAGTTTCCTAACCCTCTGCATCTATACAAATCAAAAACTCATGAAACTCACCGTAAAAGAAGTTACTCTTTCCAGATCCGTTTCGACCCACTGGTTAAAAAAAATAAATAAATAAATTTAAGTCTTTTTTTGTGATCAACTTTTTATTGTCTTTTACATATAACATAACATCATTACATCCATTCAAAGCAAAACAAAAACAAAAACAACAGACATATAATCAATAATTTAAAGAGTCCAGTCAAAAAGGAGAGAGAAAGGGAGGGAAAAAAGAAAAAAAAAACAAATCAAATCCTTCCTTTATATAATCGAGTATGTTAAAGGAAAAACATTGCCAAGCATCAATAGTACTAGGTTTAGCTTTATTAATTCGTGCTGTTGTACATTCACAGGTCACTATTTTCAGGAGGCTATGGATCCAGTATGTTTTTCCACACATGTGCGGTGTAAACCAGTTCTGTATTATTGTCTTCTTCGCAGCCGTAAAAACAGCAAACAACATTCTCTTCTGTATTAAGTTTATACAGAGACCAGAATCATCATTAAGAAGACATAAACGTGGGTTAGCAAAGTAATCAATTTGTAGTAAGGAGGATAAAACCAGGTTTACATGTGTCCATAGCTTAATGACGATAGGACACTCCGAAAACATATGAAGAAAAGTACCTGATGATGCAGTATTACATACATGGCAGTTAAAATTTGGTTGTAGTTTCATTTTGAATCTTTTGTAAGGAGTTATGTATGCGCTATGAATGACTTTGAAGTGAATAAGACGATGAGTCAAATAAATTTAAGTCTTTCATTAGCTCATTAATTCCAGCAAATCAGCCTTCTGTGATTTTGTGCAAAAGCGATAAAACTCATTTCTTTTTCATGTCATGAATATAAAACATGCAGTCACTGTTTTTTTTTAAAATAAAGTTTAATAATTCACACCTTTTCCAATCGACTCTACACACTCAGAGAACTCTGATGAGATCAGACTCACCGATCACATTGTGCTTCGAGCTGAAAGGATCCACCACAGTCTGGTCTCTGTAACTGCGGAAGCCCTGGATGATCACCTGGAGAAACATTAGCACACGTACAAACCGGTTTATTCGTGTATTTTCAGTGTTTTTAAAAAGAAAAACTCTTTTCTGATATCTTTGTATTTGGTAGAAGACGAATCTGTGCTGTGCTGCAGTGATTTAAACTGCCACGTTACTCACATTAGAGGAGAAATAATCGATACGCCGACTGTATAATCATCATCCAAATCAATTCGATGTATCGCAATATCGCATTTACAAAGACGACGGAAATCAACACCGGCATTTCGCTCCTTTACGAAGTACACGACCATTCTTGGTGACTTATTATTATTATTATTATTATTATTGTTATTATTATTGATTATTATTCACACACATGTTGTGTATCTTGTGTACATCCAGAAGATCGACATTCACTAGATGATCGTCCCTGTCCGTCAGGTTTCCGAGTCGGACTGCAAAATGTTTAGCGATTTCACGATTTCACGCAGAACGACGAGCTAGCTGTCTTTCATAAAACTCTCCGCTGTCGTCATGATTGTTGTCATGATTCTTCGTCTTAAATCTAAAACTCTGACCTTACTTATTTACTAATCTAGAAAATCCCGAAGGCTAGTACACGAAACAGAGCTTTCGGTATGTTTCAAGGAGGTTTTTAAAATTCAAACACTAACGATAACAGGAAATCCAGCTAGCTTTATTGCTCAATAATGGTCTAAAATTGCACATAAGTGTGAGATTTGAGACACAACGCTAGTGTGTTTGTTTAGCGGAAGCAGATGAATGAAGAAATTTGTCTGTTTTTTTTTTGCTGAACTACACGAGTGCAGCGTATCAGGATAGTGAAAAAGACTAAAACTTTTTCTGAATGTGACTCTGAGCAACTCGATTTTCTCTCACAGCCCCATTTAAATCAAGCCACTCTTGAACTTGTCTCGCAGAAATTCCACAACATTAAACGCAACTATAAACGGATTAAAAAAAAGTGTCTTTCTTTAATACAAGCAATCTCTCGAATCATAAATAAATTACTGTAGAATATATAAGAGGAATAAAACACTTAAGGACATGCAGTTATAGAAAAACAATCAACTTCAGGGTGGTAACTAACTCCGCTTCATCACACCACACCATCGTTGATTATTCTTCTACAACAGCACATGATTATGGGATTAAACATATTATAATTATTATAATTATAATAATAATAATAATAATTATTATTATTATTATTATTATTATTATTATTGTTATTATTATTATTATATGACTTGGCTTAAAATTTTGGTTCCTACTTAACAGTATAAAGTAAACTATAAACAGTTCAATTTTATTTTAAAAATTATAATTAATAAACCAGGACTTTATTTTGGTCTTTCAACTCACCACATATTAAAATAAATTTAATTTAAAATGTAATTAATTTATCTGAGATATGAGATAGCTTACTTTGACTACTAACATTAAACCAGGAAAGCAATAAAAGAAAGAAAATGTGAGGGAAAAAAAGAAATAAAAATGTTTGTACAATGTTTATTTCAAGATTTTAATGAAATATAATAAAATTATTGTATAATAATATAAGAAATTAATGTGTTTAAAGTTTAACACCTGACAGGAAAAAACAAGTATCAGCTAATAAACAATGATAAATGATGTTGTTAGTAAAAATGAGAAAATAGAACTGTGAGAAGGCAATACAATGTTTAAGAAAAGGTTAAATAACTTTAAACAGAAGAAAAAACTGTATTTTATTTAAATAAAATCATTAATAGTCAGCATTATTCTGGTGAACTTGTCACCTCAGGCAAATTACTGTAAGCACGCGCGCTTCTTCACTTCTGCTCTATTAGCATTAGCATTAGCATTTCCTCAACTGAACAGCTAGCATAGCGTCAAAGCTCACATTCGCTAACTCGATGTCTAAATTATCTAAATGTACGCGTTTGGAAATCCGATATATATAATACGATATATATAATTCGTGCAAAAAATAAAAAAAAACATGAATTCTATTCACACAATAACGACCTCAATATTAGCTTAGCATGAAGCTTAGCTGTTAGCATCTCCATTCACTTTACCTGTTTAATGTACATGGTTTCGCCTTTCGCGATTCACCTTCCAGACCAAATTAAAGCTCCGCACCCTCCTCCTCCTCTTCCACACAGAGAAGAAGGGTTGGTTATGAAGAAAAAAAAACAAAACAAAATGTCCTGCACTTTAATAAATCCAGATTCGGTGCATGAAATACAGTTTTTTTTTCCTCACGTAAACAGAAATAACAAAGAAAATGGCGGAGGGGGCGGGAAACGATGGAAGATCTCACTTTACTGACGGCGCGGGGGGGACCTGCTGTGGACTGACTTTATAGATCGATAACTTCTAAACGTACAAAAATCATTCTGGTACAAAAATACGATTAAACAACGTTTTTAATAGTGTAGAAAGATTTTAATGGACATTGAGATCATGTTGAATGAATTCCCTTATCTTTAATTAACATCACACCCCTATTTTGAGATGTTGGTGTAACCCGCATGGAGACGGCTTTGGGCGCCAATATGAGACTGGATTCCACTCACTGAAGCGGGTTTTTTATTTTTATTTTTTTTTGCCCACCCGTATTCCGATAGATCCCGCCTCCTTAATGCGGATTGGCTACTGACCTCTCATGCCGCGCTCTATGATTGGCTAGCAGTTTACAAACATTTCGCGATTGGACAATTCGCCTTTCCATCAACTACCTCAGCGTGGTGGATTTGACAGAAAATCGATAAAAAAAAAAACTTTTTTTTTTTTTTTTTTTTTTTTTTTTAAATTAAGGTTTATTGACAAATCTTTTTAGTTAGTGGAAGTTTTTTCAGTTTTTTAGCTACTGTCTGTTATACCACTATACACCACTATAATGGTTTTCCAACACAAAATAACATTACTGTAGGAAAGGGGTCACTAAGGACTGATGTCCAAATTGCTGGTTTAAGTTCCCTAGATCAAGTGAACATAGTAGTCCACTACAAAGGTGGCTCAAAATAGAGAAAGTGAGCACTTTACAACTCTCAGAGTCACAACAGGGGTCACTGTTGCATCTTACTTTGTTATTAGGAGTTCGCTGGGTGTGTGGCGGCCTGGGAAAACCCTTCACACGGTCAAAATTTGATGTTTTCTACAATATGCAGTGTTTAATTCTTAAAACTACAGACTTTCCTGGACCAAAACATGTTTCTCAATCACAAGCAAAGATATACCATTAGTTTTTTACTTTAATTAATCTTTACAGCATTCTGTTTACCACCAAAAATTAAAACGAAGAAAATTTAATTTAAAGGTGCAATAGGTAAGATTGTTAACGAATCCATGTTAACGAAGCTCCGCCCCCAGGATGTACCATCAAGCTGAGTGCCTATAAAATGATTGACAGCAGGTCCATCCAAACACAATCAAGCATTCTGGACCAGAAGTCAGTTTTCTGAATGGGTTTTCTCAGCCACTTAAAACACTTGTGCTGAGGCTATGTCTTAAACCATTATTTTTGATCATGTTTTACATATCTTTCAGGTTATTCGTATACAAGTATGAAAATAATAAAATTGTCTATTGCACCTTTAAGATGTCACACCTAGCTCTACATTTATAACCTAATACTCATGGACAATGTTACTGCCAAATTTAAAAGAATTCTAAGCTTACAAAACAGAAATGAGTTCTCGGTTTGATTAGCAAAATCATCCATGACTTTTAAACACGAGCCTCATCATCGTCTGTTCACGCAACTGATCATGGGGAAATAATCGCTGATTCATTCACTCACTTCTGATCTGTTGAGTAAATTGCTTTTTTTTTTATTATTATTAGATCCTTTAAACATTTTAAAACCTTGTCCACTGTTGTTTTCACAGAGTGTGAAGAAGCTCTTCTCTGTTTTGATGATGAAGTGACGGGGATCAGACATTTTGAAATCTGCCATCTGATTACAAACTGAATTGATTAGGATTATGTCCATTTCATTATTAAACAAATGTTTAATGATAACTTTCTAAGCCTACCTATTTAGTACGTTGGCTAGCTAATAACCTACTCGTTATTAAATGGTCACTTAGCAATTAGCGACATAAATCAGGACATTCAGCCAAAGCCTGACAGAGTCACCAGAAAAGAAATAAAACCTTTAGTTTTTTTACAGGTGACGGTTACTTTTATAGTTATCCATTACATAGTAATTTACGTATTACATCCATAATCCAGCTCAGTACATTTGGGTTAGCCGTCAATGCTAAATGTGATTATAGTGTAATTTTAGCCATACTGAGTCTTTTTTTAGTGATTTGACGACACATCTGAGGTAAATGTTGATATTCCCGACAATTATAGCTCATTTTCGCTGTCTTTATACCTTTACATTGTGTGTAGAAAGACCTTTTACTACAGCCGATCTAGTAAAACTGGCAGCAACAAGCATTAGCAAGCTTATGCTGCGTGTCGCTTGTTCTTACGTCTTTAATCACTTGAACGGCATACTTATCATACGCAAGTTTCTTCATTTTAATACACTGTCGAATCTATAGTACCAACTTACACAGGGACTTAACACGTAATCTTAGACTAACGGATTAAAAACGTGTGTACGTTTAAAAAGGCTAATGGCTAATTAGCCTACATCATATGAACACTTAAAAATAATACACTGTGTTAGAACTGATTCTTTGCTTTCTAGTGTTTGGGATGTGTGTTGATGTTTTAGTAACTACACATGAATCCTAGTGTCTCATCACCTCAGATTGCTTAATGTCAGGAAATGATTTACCCTGTCATGAGGTGGAACTGAATAACTCGTGAATGTTCATCCCCGTCATGGATAAAAGAATTATTGGGAAAGTCTGGAATGAAGAAAATTCATCTGATTCATGAAGATACAGAAGAAATGAACACAAACAGATCTCCACTTTTATGTACAAAACATTTATTAACAGATTCACACTTGATAAAAAAAAAAAAAAAAAGGAAAACAATTTTTAAAAAAATCAATAAATTAATATGAAAAGCCTTAGAGTGTGACACAAATAGGCATGAATGATCATTAAACTAAGGCTTGTATTGCAGTGTGTTCTAAGGCAAACACCAAAACAACACTCACTTCCATGCAGTCTTTTAAACACAATCAAACCGAATCCCTGTCGCCATCCTAACAGCCCTTCCAGTGCTTTATCAGATTAAATAAAGTTCGTTAGCTGAGCCCTTGGAGGGCAGGGAGATTGAGTGAACATCAGTGCAGACTTCAGGAGGAAATTTACCCAGAAAGCTTTGCAATCTGATCGTAATTTCCTTTTCAAAACAACAAAAATGATGTACGTATCGTTTAAATGGATTTGCTCTGTTCATGTTGTTTATGTAGCAAACCACATGACAGGTGATGACTTTATTCCTTTATTCCTTTATTCTGCTAGCTAGTTAGCAGGGTAGCTAATTACCACTCTACGTAGTTATCACCTAGCACGATAACTATTCAGAATGTTGGCTAGTTACCATGCCTGGTTGTATAACAAGCTGAAAAGACTGTTGGCGAAGTTCGAAAAATATTATTTCAGCTACATTGTTTTTTTTTGCTGCCAAGTTTGAACTCCTGGGCAAAATATCTTGTCGAAGAGGTTGTGTAGAAACAGTCTTAATTTCTTCTTCGCCAAAACCAAGTATTGTCTTTTTTAATTCCTTTATATTTCAAGTAGTCAGGGAGGCGATGGGACTGAGATTGATGGGCGACAGGAAGGAGGTAGGGAAGGAGAAAACGGATGACTCGAAGCTCTTATCGATCGTGAACTCGTCACTCTTGTGTTCGTCATCGTTGTTTTCGATATTGCTGTCCGTCGCAGACGCCAGAACCTCGCTCTCGAACTGCAGCAGCTGGCCCATGAAGCTGAAGTTGGGCGAGATGACGGCGCGCCGCTGCCTCACGGCGTCGAACGCCTCCTCCAGGCGCAGCCTCTGCGTCTTCATCAGGTACGCCATGCAGATGGTGGGCGAGCGCGAAATGCCCGCCTCGCAGTGCACCAGCACCTTTCCACCTTCTCGCTTCACCTCGTCTGGAAAAGAGAGGGAAAGCAAGAGCACTTTAGATATGACCTTTCAATGACCTTAGAATACCTTTAAATAAAATACTCTTTGTTGTATTAATGTTATCCAGTGTTTAAGTATATGTGTGATCATATGTAATGATTTCAAAAGAAAACTACATGCTCCAGGATACTCCAAAAGCAGTATTTTTACCTCAGACTCACACTGGGGGTGTGGCCTAAAGTGTGACAGTTGAAATATATATATATATATAGATATAGATATAGACTCATAGCACCAAACGTGACTTGGCTGATGGACTACATCTGAAATAAGTTGAAGATTGTGTAAATTTTTTTTTGTTAAACTCTCACTTTAACTGAAAGTTGGATGATTAGGTAAAAAAAAAAAATTTGGATGATTCAAAGTAAAAAGTTTTCCATAAATAACACAGATTCCTCCGAGTTTTGCTCTTCCTTTTGTCTCTTCTACATTTCTGAGTTCTCTCTTTGTCCGTTTAAATGTCAGATATTTTTATTCTCTTTTTTCCCTTCCAAGTAAAGTGGCTTATGCTTAGTCTGACTCATAAGATTATGTCTAGCCCTACTCAGATAAAACACACACACACACACACACGTCTTTCTGCAGGTCATTCACTAATCAGGCCTTAAGAGTCTAATCCACCATTGTGCACTATCTCACCCACACACACACACACACACACACACACACACACACACACAAAGCGGAGTGGGTGTAAGGGAAAGTGTGTGTGAATCTCTGACTGTCTATCTAATCCAAACAAAACCTGCTTGAGTGAATCATCGCATAGCCCATGAGGCCATCTGCATCTTCACACACTCACACACACACACACACACTTTCATAACTTTAAATGGAGGTGTGTATTCACTGGCTATAAGAAGATTCTTTATTGTATATGAGCCCAGTTTTGTCCACATTTTTCAATAAGGCTAAACCCATAGAGATTGGGTTAGCCATCAATGCTAAATGTGATTATAATGTAATTTTAGCCATACTGAGTCTTTTTCTAGTGATTTGACGACACATATGAGGTAAATGTTGATATTCCCGACAATTATAGCTCATTTTCGCTGTCTTTATACCTTTACATTGTGTGTAGAAAGACTTTTACTACGTGCGATCTAGTAAAACTGGCAGAAACAAGCATTAGCAAGCTTATGCTGAGTGTCGCTTGTTTTTATGTCCTTAATCACTTGAATGGCATACGTATCATTCACAAGTTTCTTCATTTTAATACGCTATTGAATCTATAGTACCAACTTACACAGGGACTTAACACGTAATCTTAGACTAACAGTGTGTTAAAAACGTGTGTAAGCATTGATATGGTGATGTTTTCTGTGAGGAGATGTTTAACTCAACATTTACAGAAGGAGTCTCCAGTGTCAGCGCTTTGTAACAGTCAGAGGTAAAGCTGTAACTTTAACTTTTCCAGCGGGACAGAGGAGTTGTTTGTGAACACTACAGGTGAGATAAGGCTGAAGGCTATAAATAGGCCGGTAAACACCTTGATTTAGACATTATCAGTGTTCATCTGTTTGGGAAATGATTCACATGCCTCAAGGGTCATCCCACGAGCACCTGGAGGTTTGAAATGACAATCAGCGGGCATGTTGCGTACCTTTGCCATACCCAACCTACACACGCGCGCGCACGCACATACACACACCCAAAAACTCCTGCTATTAAAGCACTACTCATGCGCTGACACACCGGTCACACCCGTCATCATCAAGCTCATGCACCGATGACTCAAACCACCAGGTTTTTGTTTCCTCTTTTCCTTTTCTGTCTCTCGCAGAAAGCGCTGAAGGCTATACTCCTTGTGAAGAAGGAGAGTAAGAGCATCCGCTTTTACGCAAGACAAGCTCATTTTTAGCTTCAGCATCAGTCAGCCAAGGCTACGGGCAGGCTTAATTTAAAACTTGCCCGAATAGATGCTGCTCTATATTTAGATTTTTTTTGCCGATTCCATTCACATAACTTCTGTAACGACGAACATGCATCGATATTTGATATCACAATAATCGTAACACTTATCTCAGTTTATATTTAACATTAGGCTCAGATCAAAACTGAACTTCTGAATGCGCTACAATCATATATTCTGAAATTGCCATGTAATGGTGTCTGGAAACTACAGAAATTCCCGTGATTCTTTCCAAACACACCCAGTAAAGAGTGTGAAATTACGAGCTACAATGTTCAACTGGTTCTTAGGTCAGAGAAATGAAATAAATATCAGCTGTATTCTTGAATTTTATTGAATAAATAAATGCTGTAACTCTATTAAGTGTAAAGAGCTGACCTCAGTCAATAGGACAGCAGTGGTTAAGTCCTAAACAGAAAAGGATTAATGGCCAGGATATGTGTGTGTGTGTGTGTGTGTGTGTGTGCGCGCTCACCAATGAAGTCAATGGCCTCCTGGAAGTGTGAGCCGATATCGGCTGTGTGACTGTCCTCTACAGCGATGCGTTTGTAGCGCTGTGGCCCTCCGGCGCACTGCCAGTCTCGCCGTGACACGTTCAACAACGCAGTGATGCGCAGCTCGCTCAGGCAGTCGTGTCGGCGCGCATGGTGAGCGCTGCCCAGGTAGAGGAAGGGCAACAGCTCCACTGGACCATCCTAAAAAAACAAAAAACAGGGGAAAAAAAAAAGTGAGTCATAAATGAGTCAACTTGACCTGATTATATTCAATAGAATCAACACCTAAATGATTCGAATCACTTGATTCAATAAACTGAAGAATCGGTTAAATGAAGGGAACAAAAGGAATCAGTTCAGCTCAAACTCTAAGTAAATGTGACTAGTGGTCAGAATATCTGAACGTTTGTCGTTATTTTATTATTGACTCATTCGAGACCAAAGGTCAGAGATAAAACGGGCGTCTGATGTCAGTCGGGAATCTTTGAAATAAAGTCAGGCTGCTCTGAGCCCTACAGTGAACATATACACAATGTTAAATAAAGTGACCCAGTACTAAATATACTGGGGTTAATGTTTGTCCAGTAGGACTTTCATAACGAGAAATAAATCATGGGTTTAAAAATGAACTCAGCACTGCGAATTCTGGTGTCATGCACTATTCTTTTGAAGAAAAATACAACCAAAACCCACAAAAAAGTTAATATGGCTATCACAGTTATTAGTATTAGTAGCCAATAGCGTGATCTCATTTGCATAATGAAGGATGGTAGTTTATTGTGGGGGTTAGTAGCTAATTAGTGGTATCCCATTTGCATAATCTAGGAAAGCTGTAGCCAATTGGCATGACCTCATTTGCATAATCTAGGACATTTGTAGCCAATAACGCTGTCTCATTTGCATAACGTAGGGAGTTTGTAGCCAATCTTGTGACCTCATTTGCATAATATATGGAGTTTGTAGCCAATAGTGTGATCTCATTTGCATAATGGGGGGATTAGGAGCCAATAGCTTGATCTCATTTGCATAATCTAGGAAATTGGTAGCCAAATGGTGTGATCTCATTTGCATAATGTAGGGTGTTTGTAGCCAATCTTGTGACCTCATTTGCATAATGTAAAAAGTTAGTAGCCATTATTAGCATATCTGAGAAGTCCTTTAACAAATTGTGCATAAATTCTAGCTCATGTTATACCTATTTATATAAACTAATAATATTTACTATTTTATCAGCCCTCCTCGTTTGTCATGCACATTAAATTAGAGAATTTCTGTAAAACTGTAGGTTGTTTTCATCTAATAAAAGTGCATTTATTTCCCTCAGGTGTTAAAGGAAGAGGATCGGGCTTTACCTGAGTGTAATCTGTCCCGGGCTGCACTTCCGCCGTGTCCGGTGTGCTGTGTTCCTGAGCCGGCTTGGCCTCGGTGCACAGCTCAGGGTAGTGTGCGTGGAAGCTCTCATAGCCTCCTGTGAAGACAAAACAAGGCTAAAGCATCTGTTTTCAAGGACTGTTGTGTCGCAGTGGACTTCACTATCAAGAACAGTGTGGATAAGGTTTATCTGAGAGCCGCGCAAGGCACACATTACACCAGCTCACACTTCAATTAGCCTCATAGACAACCTAAAGAGTCGAAATAGCTCTTCTGTGTTTAATTAAGCCTTACTTAATTAAGGGTTATTAAGAGCTGAAGTGTTTCCACTGTGTGTGTCAATCATTCTTAGAAATAGCATCAAAATTTTTCACACAGATTCGGTTTGAGTAAACTGGTGTCTGTCTGTCTGGTGTGTGACAGTTTTTTTTTTTTTTTACACTCTGACTCATCTTGGCTTTGACGCACAGCAAACCACGTCTGAGAAACTGCGTGCTGAAACAGTGCTCATGCACAATAACCCTCAACACTACAGGTGCTGGCTTTACTTAGAACTTCATACAACAACGCCTATTTTCTAACTCAGTTTTAATCACAGACTTCAGAGTTTTCCTGGACTGGTCTGAGATGATCTGGCGTCTATATATAGCTTAACTACATCAAATGCAGTTACAGTAAATACTCAGGACAGTGTGAGATGAGTGAAAAATGTCCAGTCAATACTCAAGACTATAAATAGTCAGGACAAGAAATACTCAAGACAAGAAAAACTCAAGGAAATAAATAGTCAGGAAAAGAATTACTAGGCAAAATAAATACTCAGGTTAATACATATTCATAAAAAGAAATACTTGGAAATAAATACTCAGGCAAATAAGTACTTAGGACACTAAATACTCAGTAAAATAAATACTCAGGATAATAAGTAGCCAGTAAAATAAATGCTCAGAATAGATAGATAGATAGATAGATAGATAGATAGATAGATAGAGTACTCTACTGATCTCTGATCCCTTAAGGATAATAAATACTCAGAACAATAAATACTGAGCAACAGAAATACTCAGGGAAATAAATATTCAGGAAAAAAAAAGTCAGGAAAAGAAATATTCAGGACAGTGCACAGTAACTAGGCAGGACAATAGAAAAGTAGCGTTTTGGATGGAAGAATCTGTTTTTTGGGATACAGTGTTTATAAAAGAATTCAATATATAAGGAAAATCAACACATGTTTAGTAAATGAGCTGAAATATAGCTTACTGTAGCTCAAATTAAAAATGAATTCAGAACTATTCCAGCCAGGAGATCTACGAGATCTACGCTCTCAGAAATAAATAAAGAAACTAAACAGTACTTTGGGTTGGAACCATAGAAGTAGCTCTGTAGTGATGTCTCTTTAGTGCTCTATCTCTTAGTCTTATATCTCTTAGTCTTATATCTCTTTATGATGTATCTCTTAGTGACGTACCTCTTTAGTATTGTCCCTCTATAGTGTTGTATCTCTTTAGTGATGTAACTGTTTTGTGATGTATTTCTTTAGTGATGTGTCTCTTTAGTGCTATATCTCTATAGTGTTGTATCTCTATAGTGTTGTATCTCTTTAGTGATGTATTTCTATAGTGATGTATTTCTATAGTGTTCTATCTCTTTAGTGATGTATCTCTATAGTGTTGTATCTCTATAGTGTTGTATCTCTATAGTGTTGTACCTCTTTAGTGATGTATTTCTATAGTGATGTATCTGTTTTGTGATGTATCTCTTTAGTGTTTTTTCTCTATAGTGTTGTATCTCTTTAGTGATGTATTTCTATAGTGTTGTATCTCTATAGTACTGTACCTCTTTAGTGATGTGTCTTTAGTGTTGTATCTCTATAGTACTGTACCTCTTTAGTGATGTGTCTTTAGTGTTGTATCTCTATAGTACTGTACCTCTTTAGTGATGTGTCTTTAGTGTTGTATCTCTATAGTGCTGTACCTCTATAGTGATGTTTTAGAGTAAATCTTTAAAGGTCCACCTCAGCAACAAGGCAAAGTTTCTTTCTAAAAGTGCCGGAAATGAACACAGGTCGTTAACGCTAGTGTGAAGCGAGTTGAGCCGCTCACCCTTCAGGAAGCAGATGTTGGCGCAGCTGGCGAGGTGCGCGAGGCTGTGGATGGCGAGGCGCGCCACGCTGTCCTTCTTCAGCTTGTGGAGATGCGGCGTGCACTCATCCAGCGCCACCACCACCGACACGCCGCCCTCCCGCAGCCGGAACAGCGCCTGCTCATCCGGCACGACGAAGCGCAGCGGCACCGGAGCTCCGCGCGCCCTGCGCACCACCACCGAGTTCAGGTTCACGTTGACCGAGCCGCGCACGCTCGAGCTGGCGAACGACAAGTACGGTCTGCAGTCCAGGATTAAACACTTCCCGCTCTCCTTGCGCAGGAGTTTCTTTAAATGGCGGCTGTCTATACTCGACACCTTCATGATTCTTTATTATTATTATTATTTTATTATTATTATTATTAGTTTCCGTTCCTGTATGTGCGCGCGAGCGTCTACCGGTTCACTCTGCCGCTCCGCGCGCCTACATTTCCTTTCAGGGGATTCCGTGGGATTGCGTTTTATATCAATGGAACCTCCGGCGTTTAACGTCACGGACCATATATGGACACCGACAAAAGCGCAGCTGATTCGACCCCGCCTACTCCGCGCGTAGCCACGCCCCCTGGCTTTTCACAACGTTGCCTGGTTTGCAGGATTCCCCTCTGCTTTAGAGATCACATTTCCCCGTTAATGTTTGTTCAGTCACTATATTCTACACATTTCCTTCCCCTATGGATTAATCTCGACATCAAATCTAAGGGGTGTATTGAGAAATTTGCTGCTTTTCAACAAGTTCACTTATCTTGATCTGGCAACCTGGGTCACTATTAGTTATGAATATGAGTCATGCTTGAAAGTGCCAGCTGTGTGCATATTTTACATTTTTTCCCCTCCTCCACTGTTTCACTGACCATCCTTAAGAAAAATCCTCCTGGGGGTTTCAACACACCTTTGTGCACTGCTGTATGTTTTGTAACAGCTTTCAGTTATTTTCTCTTTCTCACTAATTTCCAGAGAAGTAATTAAATGATGCATCATTTCAGAATTTCACATCTCAGAGGCTTTCACTGCTCAGGAAGTGCTGGAAGTTTCTCTTCCTTTCGACATCCACCTGCCCCACATCGACTTGTAGTTTAATCCCTTAAGAGCTAATGCGATTATACGTCACTTCAGCTCACAGTAGTTCACCGTAACCAAAGGCCTAAAAGGAACGAGTCATGTTTTTGCAAAGAAATATTCCAAAACAGCTCCACACTCTCAGAAAAAAATGGTAGTAACCTGTATCTTTCCTTGTCGCCACGGTGGTACACCTTAAAAGTACCTTTCACCTGGTGAATGTTCCTTTCACCTGGAAACATGGATATAGTTCCAACTTTAACACTACATGCATCTTTCTAGGTAGAAGATACACACTAAAAGTTACAAAAGGTGTACACTTCAGGGCGACAACGAAAGGTTCGGTTTAATACCCTTTAGACTGCAGTGAGTGTACATGTGTTTGCATGTGTGTACAAGTGTGATATGCATGACTATTATGAGTGAAAATGAGTGTGCATATGCGTACGAGTGTCAGCATGAATTCATATGAATGCATTCCTGCCTGTGAGCGCTCTATGTGTGTATGTGTGTGTGTGTGTGTGTGTGTAACAGGAAGAGCAGGTTGTGATTGGATTAGAGCAGCAGGCAGTCAGCCATATGGCCTCGGTATAAGCTCTCAGCCGATGACATCACACAGCTCTAGGGAAACACACACACACACACACACACACACACACACACACACTCCCTCAGGCGATCGAAATCAAACCAAAATCTCACCAAGGCCTCAGAATGGATAGTTTCTATCTCTTATTATGGAAGATATATACAATTAAATCATCACTACTACTAATTTTACCATTTTTGACTACACAAAGGGTGTGGCACTTATTAAATGTGTGTGTGTGTGTGTGTGTGTGTGTGTGTGTTTGGTGGCACATGAGGTGACATCCATATCTACACATGTGCTAAGAGTTTTAAGTAGTGTGAATTTGTTGGAAAAGCTACATAACACACTTTAAATAAAATATTTAGTAAGAATTTTGTGTGTGTGTGTGTTCTTGTGTCTATGATCTGTTATTATGACACTATTGTCCTTTCGGTTAAAGATTCAGTTCTGTATTAAAGCTCTGGTCAGGAGCGATATACAAGTTTTCAGAGGCTTACACATAACAACACAAATACACACTTATTAAAGGGCTGGTATCAATGTGCTAGCACGGCTAAACCCCGGGAAAAAAACCAAACAAACAAAAAAAACCCCATAAATTTTTGGCATCGACATGTTGTTATTTCTGAACCAAAGCAGCACCAACATTCACAAGCAAAAATCCACAGTCTGGTATGATGAAGAGAGAAACGAACACTAGGGCTGATTTCTTTCTAGCCCAGCCTGTAGATTCATGCAGCCAATCAGCGACGAGTCGTGTACACAGACTGACACACCTTGTAGATTTGACGTGGATTGGGGATAATTATTTAAGCCTGTGTCGATGCCATATCCGTAACACGTCGTCGGCAGTGATTGAAAAGGTGCATGTGGAGTAAAAAACATGAATGAGGTGAATTTGTCTCATGATCCTTGATTTCAAGACAAAATGGAAATAAATAGTCTAAGCAAACATTGTACAAAGTACAAACTACACCATCATAAGTTCATAGGAATCATCAGTTTTCATGCCGATGATGACTCCGCATGTTGTAAGGCTCAATGATAATGGTTTCATAATATAAATCTCGAGTTAGCAGCCATTTGTTAAACTAGTTGCCTTATATCTGGGACGGTTTTTGTGCCTTTGGCTTCAACATAGCTAGATTAAGCTAAATTAAACTTTGATTTTCCAATTCATAAATTCAATGCTTTTGGTGCTTCACAAATATAAAAAATGCTTCTAATGCCAAACTTGGAAGCTGTATGTAAAAAAAAAAACAGCCATCTGAGAACTGTCTGGGCGGGGCCTAATATTCTAATTAGCATGCTTGATTGACAGTCTTGCTATCCCACCAAAGTGTGTAAGTAGAAGTAAACATATGATGGACAAGAGAACTGTGATTATTCAACCGTAAACATACAAACATACACAATTACACAAAAAAGCACATAGCTACACTTTGCTTTTGCTTAATAAATATATCAAACTCTTAACACGCAAGTTAGCTTGTCGCTTTTTCGAGACTGTCTGTTACTGTTCATTACTAAAGACGGCCAAAGAGTGTGTACTTTCATACAAAGAGAGAACTTTACTTTACTGGACTTTGCGACCGACCAATCACATTTAAACTCGCAAATCATTTATACAGATGTGATGGTGTGAAAACTAGGTACAGAAATGCAGGTAGCCAATCAGATTGCAGCAACATTAGCCCTGCCCATATACTGTGAACCAGAAGATAAACATTAAACTCGTCAGAAAGCAAATCACAGATTCTGGTTCCTTGGATCAGTTCTACTAACCAGAAGGTTGTGTATTCAAACTCCAGGATTGCGCAGAGCCGAGAACGGACTCTTCAGCTTCGCCGTGCCAAATGACCCGGTGATTAAACTAACAATGTGTCAGCAAGAACATATGATTTCTAGATAAAAGGAGATGTTCCACATTAGTCAGAATGCTCCATAGGTGCACATCGAGTCTTCCTGCTGTGAAGCGAGCCCGGGATTTCCCCCACTGTCCCAATGCTATTATCACCCACCATGTGATCTGATCTGCTCTGGTCTGTTCTGGTGTGTGTGTGTGTGTATGGGTGTGTGTAGTGACTTCCCGAAACAAATGTAAAATCTTTAAATAAAGACGATCACACAATAGAGCAGGTGCTTCCTGGATTCCAGACTGAAAGAATGCGCTCATCTCAAAACATTGCACATATACTGTGTATATACAGTGTATACACACACCCACCCACACACACACACACCTACACACACACACACACGTGTGTGACACATCCCCATTTACACCACAGTGTATTCACTGTAACTTGATTAGTGTTCTCCTCGTAGCGCATTGAAGCGCTCAACAATGTTGCACTGCAGCTTGTAGAAAATCTTGTACAGGAAAGTTCATGGGAGGTGAAAAGTGTTGTGACTAAACAGGAAATGTATGTAAATTTGGAGATAAAATTTACTCTACCACTTCCTCAGTCGTAGTCTACAGTGACTATCACAGACCACACTTCCTTCTTGCTATCACTAACAGGCATGTGCTAATGATACACACAAAATTCAACACACATGATGTTGTTAACGTACAGATACGCAAGATATGAAAGGAATACGTACATAAGGAATACAACAGTATGTCCTGAAGTGTTTTATTCCTCTTATACCTCAGCATTACAGTTTGTTATTCATTTAGTTGATTGGAGCAGGAGACCACACCCCTTTTGCAGAACTTATTACAGTTATACTAAAAACTACAGCTACAAAATTTCTTATTGTACACTGAAATAAAGAATGTACTAAATTTTAAAACTATAAATGTTAGTTTGTAAAACACTAGCAAAAGCATAAAATAGAAACATTAAGCAATATTCAATGTACTTTTAAATAGTTTTTTAAAATCCACTTTTAATATTCAGCCATATAAATTGTTTAATTTTTAAATAGAAACCTTTACTGATATCTTGAACATTTTGCCAGTCCCAAGGATGTTGGATTGGCCATAAAAACAGCTCCACAGCTAAAAATAAAACTAAAATTAGAACTACAACTAAAAGTGCAGCTATATAAAAAGCAAACAAAAAAAACCCCAGAC
Source organism: Pangasianodon gigas (assembly GCA_022758105.1). Taxonomy (NCBI): domain Eukaryota; kingdom Metazoa; phylum Chordata; class Actinopteri; order Siluriformes; family Pangasiidae; genus Pangasianodon; species Pangasianodon gigas. The sequence continues at coordinate 16,851,302 of CM040478.1, read as the reverse complement.
ATTTACTCCACATAAAAATGTACTGAAACTAAACTTAAAACTGATGTAAAAAAAAAAAAAAAAAAAAATCCATTGCGTAATAATAGTGTTATCAGTGTAAACACAGCTGTAGCTTCTACTGTAACTTATTTTGCCTAGGATGATCTAATAATCCTGTTACCTGGGCATGACTTTAGCAGGAAACTCACAAAAACAATAGCTTAACTAATGAAAAAATCTTGAACATAACCAAATTTATCTAGGATTTCCTACTGTACAGATTACAACAAAACAAATATAAGATTATTAAACCTATATAAGTATATATATATATATATATATATATATATATATATATATATATATATATATATATATATATATATATATATATATATATATATATATATATATATATATATCTGCCATTAGAACAAGACTAAAAATTAAAGAAGATTACAATTAAAGAACAAGCTTGAAATGAGTGAAAACATCTAGAAATTGGTTTAATATTCTTATATTTGGTATATTGTAATCTTAAATACTAAATAAATACTAGACATACTACAACCATTACATTACTTTGTCTATTCGGACTGATTTTCTAAAAATTCTGATCTGACATTTTTAGTAACAGAGCCTTGTTTCTCTATGTTCGAAACATATGAACAGCAGTGACACAGCCTTTTATTAATATTTTATATTTTTATGCGGCAAAGATGTGGAACACATTACCATTAAACATTCATTATGCTCCATCTATGTCTGAATAAAAAAAAGATTTACTTTTATTATTTATCTTACTTGTACTTGGATGCTAGTTATGACATTACATTTAAATTCATTTAATAATTGTATTTTTATTACAGTTTATAACACACTATTACAAATATTTTATATATTTATTATCTTCTGTTATTTGTTTGCCTATTAATTTTACTTTTGACTTTTCATTTTCTCAGTTTTTTTACACAATGAATATCTACTATCATTATTATTATTATTATTATTATTATTATTATTATTATTATGCATTAAAATGTTCGATTCGATTCTAATTTATTAAAGTTTCCATTTGATTTATCATAAACCGTATCACTGACAACATCATAAACCGTGATTTGAACGTTTGGAAGTGAGAAATATTTCTGTTCCCTTTTTGTTTTCTTTTTAAAGAACATAAATTTAGGCATTTGTTGAGTCTGAAAACATTTCGATGATGATGATGATGATGACGGACGTAGTCACCGAACTCCAACTGAGTGATTGGAATGAAAAATACAATAACACACTTACTTACTCAGTAACACATGTGCACACACACACTCATATGGAATGTAGCCTTGTAAGGCTTCAGGACACTGATGTAACACTACAGCGTGTGTGTGTGTGTGTGCTTTTCCTGTAATCGTAATAAATTGTAATAAATGTTTGGCTATTTTAAATCTCAAATTATTTGGCTATTTGATAGTGATCACATGAACCAAAAAGCTGAAAGTGTCAAAACTTGTTCAAACAAACCCGATTATTCATCCGTTGCCTTTCTACATTGTAGGATGTGTGTTTATGACACTTGTTTGAAACACACACACACACACACAAAATGTTCCACAGTAAGCCTTGACTCACAACACCAACACTCTGACTCTATTTACTGATCATCTCTGTGTCACATTTCTTCCAACACACACACACACACACACACACACACACACACAGACTCAGCTTACCATTTCCATTCAAGGCTCAACATGACGCCATTTACCTTGACATGCATTTACAAACCCTCTGTGCACGTGTGTGTGTGTGTGTGTGTGTGTTAATATTAGAAGTGTGATCTGCTTCTTCCCTATACATTTTTGTGCTCCAGGTCACACTAGCTTTATTCATAGGTGTGTGTGTGTGTGAGTATATAGAGAGAGGGGAACTAGAAACTGAAAAGAATGTGCTGGGATTCACATTTGAATCACACACACACACACACACACACACACACACACACACACATACACACACCCCATTTAAAGCCCCATGACTCAGCCTGCATATCCTAATCTTCAGAGAATTCCATGTGTTAAGATTTTCACACACACACACACACACTCACCACTGCTAATTGCTATGTGTTTGCGCGTTAAAATGCAAATATTATGAAGGGCGTTTATCTTAATCATCCCTTAAGCATGAGACTCGAGGCAGTTTGTTAGTCAAGTAATAACTATTTAACAAATGATACAGTAGTGAATTGATTCATTCAGCAAGAGTTCGAGAATTCAGCAAATTCAGCGATGCGGAATTCTCGAATCTGATTGGTCAGAAGGTGTTGATTCATTTTCTGTAACAGCAGCTCACAGTAGTGCTTTATTTTATATTACACTGGTTCATATCAGTGCACTCGTTTGAATACATTATCGTTTCTTTTACATTTTTGAAATGTTTAGTTAACATTTATGGAAGGAGTCTCCAGTGTCAGAGGTAAAGCTATAATTTTAAGACTTCCGACATCTTCAAGACAGAGTCGTTCACACGTTGTGGTTTCTTGGTAACACGACAAGACGGTGAAGGAACGACGGTTTATAGCTCTTATAACGCAAGTGAAAAAAATGTGCTTCATGGATGTTGCACAACATACGTTGCACGTAACTATAAACAGATAAAAAGGCTGATCGTTCGGAAAATAGCTGTGGTATAAGAGGAATAAGATTTTTTCAGGATGTGCTGAAGTTACAGGAAAATATTTTCCGTAGTAACAGTAACTCCGCTTTCATCGCACCAGACCGTCGTTGACTATTTTCCTTTAACAGCACACCAATCATGTTTTCTTCCTTACACAACGTTTACAATGTAGAGAACTGTTCGAGTTGCTTCTAGGAAAAAAACAATAAAATCGCTAAAATATCGTTACACCATATTTTACGTACGTTAACACCTGTGGTTAAATCACTTTCCCTGGAGACGGACCACAGAAAATCCCATTAATGGCTCTTTTGGCTTTCCGTAATGTCATATGTGAATGACATTTAGACACAGTCATGACTCTCCTTTAATCCCTTTCTCAGTTCTGATTATTAGTGAGAGTTTCTGATTTCTGTCGGCTTTCTTAACATTCCTTTGTCCTTTTAAATCCCTTGTTTTGTGTATTTGTGTGTGTGTGTGTGTGTGTGTGTGTGTGTGTGTGTGTGGGCATGTTTTTAAATCTTAGTGGTGACCTAATATCCCTACAAGGACAGAAATATCTGACAGGTTTGACCCTTGACATTTTGGTCCCCACGAGGTTAGAGTCAGGTTTAGGTGTGTCATAACATTAATGGAAGGTCCTCACAAGGATAGTAAGACAGATGTGTGTGTGTTTGTGTGTGTGTGTTTGTTAGGGCCTTTCTGGAGCTACACAATGACCACACATGTTAAAAGCATTAGTCTGGAGTGTTCAAAGGTTCTCCAGTGACTGTGTATACAAACACGAGGGCCATTGTTCGATTGCGGGTGATGATTCAGTTCGGACAACGACCTCATCCTCCTCCATCATCATCATTTCCATTATACCAATGGCAGTGTATTTTTTTTTTAATTTTTTTTTAGGGAAGACTGACATTACAGCACAATATCCGTCACTGCCTGAACTGGTCATTAAGTGTATGATGTAGCCGAAATGACTTTCCATACACTCTCTCTCTCTCTCTCTCTCTCTCTCTCTCTCTGTCATGCTGCCTTTCTTTCATTCCACCTGGGCGGATTTTGTTTTTCTGACTCACGCACAGAGAAAGCTGAGGAGGGACAGAAAGAGCCATATCTTCACCTATATTCTCGGAAGGTGGCGTCCGTAGGTAGATTCCTCCTCCCTCGTTTTCCTCTGACATCACCCGGGGGCTACTTTTTAATGACAGGCTTCGGTAATTACGCAGTAAACTGGAAATCATACGAGAGACCACTCAAAATACACGTACAAGACCTTTCAGGAAGGACGCAATCGCTTTTGTCGACGGAGAGCATGAACATGAAAATTATATTATACCACAGCGCTGTGGAATTCTCCATTCTGATTGGTCAGAAGGTGTTCATTCATTTTCTATAAACAAGCCGTAACTTTAAGTTCTCCTACACAGGAGAGTTTACTCTATGGGGTTTCTCTGTAGCATGACTGTAACTATAAACAGATAAAAAGTATGAAATATTGTTCCTTAACAATAAAATTCAATCAACAATCCTATAGTGAATAAACTGTAAAAAACAAACAAACAAACAAACAAACAAACAAAAAAAAAAACAAAATTTATATAAATATAAATACACTATAAAAATATAAATACACATAAAATTTATATTAAATACACTATATCAGTTATGGTGTGTAGTTATGGTGTGTATGTATATTGCACTGTATAATGTCTATATTTAGTGTTTAATTGCTTTGAGTGCAAAAGTTTGCACACCCTGAGGATAAAATGCAAGCGAAATTGACTTCAGAGCAACCAGATGTTTAGTGTGTGGTGGGTTTCCCAGATGTTTTCTCATTCACATATGGTAATGTAGTGTATGTTAGGATGTTAATAGTGAAAAAATAATATAATATGATATGATATATGTTGATATATGTTGTTATTATTCATATATCCGGTAAATGCAACTCAATTATCAAAAAAAAAATTGTGCTTTTGTCTAGAAATAAATGCTTAAATGCTTAGAAGAATATTTCAAGCTTGAAATTAGTAAAAAAAAAAAAAAAAAAAGGCTAGAAAACAGTTTAATAATCATATATTTGGTTGATTGTAATCTTGTAACAGATAAATTTGACTATATTCTAGATTTTTCACTTAAATATCGTCTAGGTATAATGTTTTTGCAGTGAAAAGCATGTGCAGATGTAAAACCTAGATCTCAGACGTAAAATCCCACATTCACTATAATTTCACACATTCGCTCAGGACAAGACGACTAGTTCCTTCTATAACAAAGCACCTACAGCATCGTGATCGACTCCATCACAGACTGCAGGCGTCACATCACCTCGTGTTTAAATGACAGACAAAAAAATGGAAGGAAAGAAAGGTGACACGTCCTTCAGGTGGAGGCGTTCTCTCTACCTCAGAGAGGTGCTATATTTAGCTCACTATCCCTGTGTCTTCATTAGAGCGCACACACACACACACACCGTACTGAAACACAACCCTTAGTGTATCCAAGATGTACGTAAGGGAATGTCCTTGGTATGACTCATATGGGGATGAGGGAGGACACAAATCACGGTGTGTGTGTGTGTGAGTGTGAGTGTGTAAGATGAAGGAAAGAAGGTACATGTGGGTGTGATGAAAAAAAAAACAAAACAAAGAAAAAACCCCGGACATGGTGTAGCGGAGAAACATTCAAATTATAGAGAAGTATCAATACACTTGAAACATGATGTGAAATTTGTACAAATTTTACAAATAACCCTGACGTTCTCAATTTAAAGGTCAGTGGAAAGGTCACTTTTCCCACAGCCATCACACACACACACACACACACACAAGCTCTTCCTGGCAGTGACACCGATACTACACCTGGGTCCCAAATACTACAGTCTGTGTGTAGTTAGAGGTTCTTACTAGAAAGTTCCACAGTTTAAGAAACTCATTCCAAAAAGAGAAATGGTACTTCATAAATATTTCTATCTCATATATTACTGCTGTAAAGGTATATATTATACACATGTATATATATATATTATACACACACACACACATATATATATATATATACATATATATATATACATATATATTGCATAGTTTTGTTTTCATTGTTTTCCTTTGAGACAGGAAGGACAGGAAGTGATGTAAAGAACAGACTGGCAGGATGGAGCAGAAACAATATACAAGACCAAACCTGCATCTCTAAAGGTCATGATATAGAGAAGGAGAAAGAAGAAAAAAAAAAAAAAAAGAGAAAACCATTCTATGAGCAGATGTGTGCAAGATTTACGCAGTTTACGCAAACATACGTAGGCAATGGGCTCGTTTTAAATAGATACATAAAGAATAGATTACTTGTTGTACAACACACTGTATATTTGTCTTACAACTGACAATAGAATTGAGTTCTTTATCTTTAGGATTAACTCGTTTAACGTTCAAAATGGCGTTTAGCCAAAAAATAAATATCTTTTATTATTTCTAAATATGGCAGTAAATAGTACAGCAATAGTCATGACGTCATGAGCAATCACCTCACTACTAAAGCTGATAGCTAGTTAATCTAACGTATGCCAAATCTAGCTACATTTAACTACGAGAACAGCAAATATGACCACTAATCAAAACAGTAACAATGTTAGCTAGCTAACAGGAAGCAGGAATGGACAATACTTACAGTAAGTAATGGAACTTGGTTACTATACTTAATTTTTTTTTTTTATTATTATTTTTATTTTGGGCGTATCTATATTGCAAACTCACAGAGATTGAATAATGTTCTCAGGTAAAACAAAAAAGTTGAGTATTTAGTTTAAAACTGTTTTCTAATAATTTTAGATAAGTAATAAATATTATTTTCATATGAAAGCATGACATTAACGTAATTTCATCAGTTAAATACCTTATGTATAACTTTTTTACTTACATTTGAGTATATTTTTGCCTGGATACCTCCACTTTTGTCCTAATATTTTGACACATTATCTATACTTTCACTTAAGTATACGTTCTCAGTACACGTTTATAAAACTATGGAATTTCAATTATGATACACAAGGTATTTTTCAACAAGGGATGAATTGTATTTTTCAACAAGGGATGAATTTTGGTCTGTTGAATAATGGAAAGGAAGTGATAGTAATTTTGTGAATGCTATAAAGTCGACTGATTCACTAGCCTGCGTCTAAAGAAAGTACAAACGCTGTCCATATAAAGCTGCCTACATTATTGACTGCATCATGAACAGAACACAGCCTTCTCGACATTCTCGACAATGTTTTGAGGTGTTAGTAATACCATCATGTGCTGAACATTCTTGAATAAGTACCTTTAGAAGTAAAGCCTGCTTGAAAAAATATCACAGAGAAAAAAAAGAGCTGGCTTTAAAATCCTCAGGCTTATTAAATGTATGAAAAACGATGTGAATGAATGACTCAGCCCTCATAAATAAATACCACACATGACTCAGAGCAGCTATATGACTAACAGCTAAAACAATCCATGACTCCAGCAGCAGTGTGTGCATCAAAGACACATTTAGAGGAAATAGAAAATGAGTCTTTCATTAAAGTTTCAGTTTTTCATTTTCATTTCATTAATGCAAGACACTAAAAGAGAAAATGCCAATTTTGTTCATGTTATTTACAGATGTTTGGTTAAATTGCATGTATAACATGTCTACTCTTAAACTGTAGTGCTAAAAATATCAAAACAACAAAAAAATCTTTATTTTTTTTGCCTTGTCTGTTCACAACCAATGCATTATTTAAAACTTAGCAACTTTGTGAAGTGGGCGGAGCTTCTTCAATCATGTCGTATCATATATCCCCGAAAAGATTGTTTCCTGATATAAACATCAAGCTATGTGTCATTATAATATATACATCAGCATCTTTTATAGACCTTATAATCAACACTTTCACATTTATTTTTAAACTTAAAAAATGATTGTTTCCCAAAAAAATAAAAAATCCCATATTATAGATTTATGAAATATTATAAGTTCATTCCTTTCACTATTTCAAAGCTTATTATAAAAAAATATGTCAAAATATTACTAATGTTTAAATTTATGATCATTTTTATCCTGAAAACTGCGTAAAAATGCTAATTTCTCATAACAGTACACTACAATTTCTTGATTAAATAATAAACAAGTGAATTTCTGACAAAAAAGTCTTTCCCTTGAGAGCATCTTCGTGGTGAAATAAAGAATTTAATTCTAACATCAATTTTCTTAGATTAGACTCATGCATATTAATACATATTTAATTAGCCGAAGCCTCATTTGCATGAATAAAATGCAAATGTTTTTGAAAAAATAAATATAAATATATAAATAATAATCTAATATAAATAAGATATTTGTAATAATATCAGGAATCCACTGGTGAAAACTCATTGTGACATCTATTGTTTAATATAATTTTGAAACAAGACATTAGAGAAAGGTGACTTTGCACTGTACACACACACACACACACACACACACACACAGACACACACACGCACTCTCTCACACTCACACTCAGTGTCAGGAAGCCCATGATGCTGACCTTGACTTCAAACCCCATTGTAGCGTGTTTTTTTCCCCCGAAACCCAACACTGACTGACCAACACCCAGCTGACTTCAGCATTTGAGGTTTTTGAGTTCACACTAGGCAAGCCAAATGTGATGACAAAGATCTCTCTCTCTCTCACTCTCTCACACACACACACACTATTAAACGCAGACACACACCCACTGTACATGACCAGTCAATTGCACCCGCAAACTGACAAGAAATACTACTGAAAACTAAACAAGCGGGAAGTCTAAAGGTCAGCGTGATCACAATCAGAAACCTTTCCTGTACACATATTCTGTAACACATACTTCAGAGTCGTACAAACACCTCCTGCCAAACACACACACACACACACACAACATACTGTATGTTCCTCAAGCTAGCACTCACAGCTAGTTTGTGTTCTTAGTAGAACAGCAGCCATTTTAAGAGCAAAAATCTGTTCGAGTAAGAGGAACCATTGGGGGTTTTTTAGATGGGTTTACCCACAATGCATTGCCAGTGTCCACCAGGTTTCACACTAAGAAGAAGCACTGAGGTCGTTTAAACAGGTAACATTCAATGTTATGTACTAAAATAGTTCATGGAATAGATCTAAAGGTTCCTGGTAGAACCCTATACCACAGGAATACCTTTAACCATCCAAAGAACCCTTGAGGAACTGTTTCTTCTAAAAGTGGAATGTGTAGAGGTGTTGATTTTATGTTCACTCTTCCATCACCCTAAAACGTTCTCCAGTTTGTCCATTTGGGGAAAATCCCATATATTATAACCCAACAACAAAATGTTTCCCCTTCAGACAGGATTCCATGTAGAACTTCTTTGAGAAGTGAAGAACCCTTAACTATCCCAAGAACCCTGGAAGAATTCCCCATATGACACAAAACACAGAAGGTCAGGAGACCTTCAGGAGCTGTTTAAAGTTCTCTGGGTCTCAGGAGGGTTTGTGTTCTAGTGCAGTAAAGTGTGTGTGTGTGTTTAGTGTGCTAGGGGGGAAATCTACAAATATAGATTTCTACAGTTTTCTAGAGTAAGGTCTCTCTGTTGTCGTGTGGGTTCTCTGGGTTCTAGAGCAGGGACTGTTGATCAGTTAATCAATCTATCTATTTACCAGTTTTTTCTGTCGCTCTTTCTCTCTGTCTGTGTCTCTGTCTATCTATCTATGCTCAGTATCCATCTATCTATCTATCTATCTATCTATCTATCTATTGTCTGTCAATCAATCCATCAATCAATCAGTCTGTCTGCCTTCCTGTGCTAAGACATACAGAGCTAGCCAAGTGTACCATTATGCTAACGTGCTAAGGCATGAGTGTGTGTAATGTTAGTAGTATCTGTGTATACAGAGCTAGCCAACTGTAGCATTATGCTAATGTGCTAAGGCATGAGTGTGTGTGTATGTGTTAAGTGGAAGTGCACTTCGAGACTGGCTGAGAGCCAACGCCTACGCTCTGACTTCCACATAACACTGTCATCTTCTGGAAATCAGAGATTTACAGGGAACTAACGCAGCTGGTCTAACATCACCCCACACACTATCACCACCACCTACCCACCCACACAGCCACACACACAAACACAGTGGAAGTGGTCTAATGAGAAACTAATATTAGTCTAATATTCATTTAGACAAGTTCCTGAAAACAGTCCACGGATGTAGGCTGTCCCCTAAACAGCAATGTTCTAAAGAAGTGTTCGGGTTCATGAGAGCTCATTATTATGTCATGAGAAAGCGTCACTAGAGAAAAAAAGGACATCTGTCCATCTATCTATCTATCTATCTATCTCTCTCTCTACCTACCTATTGTACTACTGTAGCATGTTTAGTAGCTAGCATATAGCCTGTTAATCAGCTAATCAATTAGCAAGATGAGAACAAGTGCGTCAGATGATTCATAATTTAGATTTCAGATAGATAGATAGATAGATAGATAGATAGACAGACAGATAGACAGACAGACAGATAGATAGATAGATAGATAGATAGATAGACAGACAGACAGACAGATAGATAGATAGATAGATAGATAGATAGTCAGACAGACAGACAGACAGACAGATAGATAGATAGATAGATAGATAGATAGATAGTCAGACAGACAGATAGATAGACAGACAGAAAGTCAAATAGACAGATAGATAACTAGATAGATAGACAGAAAGACAGACACATAGATAGACATACAGACAGACAGATAAATAGATAGATAGACAGACAGACAGACAGACAGACAGACAGATAAATAGATAGATCGACAGACAGACAGTCAGACAGAAAACCAGACAGATATGTATACAGACAGATAGATAGATAGATAGATAGATAGATACATAGATACATAGATAGATAGATAGATGACCAGACAGATACATATACAGACAGACAGACAGACAAACAGACAGATAGACAGATAGATAGATAGATAGATAGATAGTCAGATGTTCTTCAGTAAAGAGGTTCTTCAGTAGTTCTTCTGATGGTTTTTATGAATAATTCTAGCTTTCTAAAGTGCTTTCTGAAATGCAGAACCTGTGCAGAACCTTTATGGGTTCCCTCAGAGAACCGAGCCAAGGGTGCTTTAGAGTGCTATGTGGAACCTTTTTATTTCGAGTGTAAGATGGAATTGAAACTTAATTATATATCAGAGAAAAACACAAAGAGAAAGGAGACAAAAGAGAGAACAAAGATTTTTGGAACCACTGGCCTGCCGCAGCAACCTAGTCGAGGCTGAGTGTGGTGAGCAAGTGTGTGTGTGTGTGTGTGTGTGTGTGTAAGTGTGACTCTACAACATGTTAGAGCTAATTTTAATGAAGCGCGTAAGCAGGGGAGCTGTTTCCTCTGAGCTCCTTCCTCTTCCTGTCTCTCTGACTGATAAAGAGCAGCGGGGCCTGCTACTTCCTGTCCAGCTTTCCCGAAACAATCCACATCCTCACACGACATAAAGAATCCCCTTCTAAAGGACGCACAGACGCCACAGAGTCGGCTCGCGTGTTTCATTTTTAACCCCAAAGCTGATGAACACTTACATACAGAATTAAACATAGTTTTGTTTTGTTTTTTTAAATGCATCTATTCACTACATAGTGCACTAACTTCAGGGTCGGTCATTTTGTAATACTGTCCAAAAACACTGAGAATATCCCACAATGCACTGTGATAGGTCATTTCTATAGTCGTATAGCTGATGTTCAGTTTCTAGCCAACTGTGTAAATTTATAGTTATCACATTTGATACAATTTAAATAATTGTGTGGACAATTCCACACACTCTGCTCTCTCTGACACTGAAAATAAATTTTACTGCTCAATTTATTGAATTGCTCATGTTTCTTACATAAACCTGCCATAATTACAGTAGTTATTTATGTTTAGCTAAGGTATTCCAGTGAAAACTCCTCAGAGGAATGCTAGGGTTATTTAATGACTCATTTTCTGCTGCTATTAGCAGCAGATTAGCTATTTATAGCTGCTATTAGCTATTTATTTTTAGCTAACTGAACTCCTAAGTGTAAAAAGTGTAGCGGTTTATATTTATCTACTCCAATGAAAACCTCTCTGTCTAATGCTAGCTTTAGCTAACATCTCATTGTCTGATGTAATTAGCTAGCTATTATGTTCAGCTAATGTATATCGATAACAATCCCTCAGTGTAACGCTAGCTTTATGTAAAACCTCATTTCCTGCTACTATTAGTGACTTATTTATATGTTTAGCTAACACATTCCAGTGACATCTCCTCAGTGTAACGCTAGCTTTATTTAATACCTCATTTCCTGATGGTATTAGCTAGCTATTTATGTTTTAGTTAAATAAACTCCTCAGTGTAATGCTAGCTTTATTTTATACCTCATTTCCTGATGGTATTAGCTAGCTATTTATGTTTTAGTTAATTTAACTCCTCAGTGTAATGCTAGCTTTATTTAATACCTCATTTCCTGATGGGATTAGCTAACTATTTATGTTTTAGTTAATTGAACTCCTCAGTGTAACACTAGCTTTATTTTATACCTCATTTTCTGGTGCTATTGTCTATTGACAAGTGCTTACCCCTTACCTTCATGTAACATTCATTTTCTGGTGCTATTAGCTAGTTATTTATGTTTAGCAAATGTATACCAATGACAGCTCCTTGCAACTCTAGTAAGCATACCTAATAACATGCTAATGCTAGCTAGTTCGACTGCGTTAGCAAATCGTTTCTCAATGATTAGCAAAATACTTAATGATTAAAAATAGCAACAAAAAATGAGAAATTAAATAAAGCTAATATTACACTGAGGAGTTTAAACATAAACAGCTAAATAGCCAGTTAGCTTGCTAGTTAGCTACTCTCTCTCTAATAACTATAAATAAGTTATGAAATAAACTGCTGTTATGCTGCGAGACAGACGCAACGTAGCTTGCTAGCTTAACCTGCTAGCTTGGACATCAGGAGTAAATACAAAATGCTTTTCCTGTCATATCTAAGGGCTCGGTGTGTTTTCTGTGTTTCCTGCTCTGACTGAGAGTGAAACTAGAGCAGTCATAGCTGTACTGAAACACCCTTCAGCTTCAGCTGGTGAGGAGGGAGTGACGTGTGTGAGTGTGTGTGTGTGTGTGTGTGTGTGTGTGTGTGTGTGTGGGTGGGTGGGTGGGTGAGTGTGTGTGTGTGTGTGTATGTGTGTGTGGGTGGGTGTTGTGCACACAATCATATTTAGGCTGAAACGTTACCAAGAAAATCATCAGTTCATCTGAATATGGCACCTGCAGTATAAAACATGCACACACACACACACACACACACACACACACATACACACATACACACAGGCTAGGCCCCATTAGTTCCTTATATTTAAATGGTGTGAAGAAATTAAGGAAGTACTGAGTGAGAAAAAGGAAACATGAACAGGTAGTGTGTGTGTGTGAGTGTGTGACAGTAACAATATCAACAAAACACACATTTGTGTGTGAAACTGCAGGGAGACAGGTGTTGTGAATGTGGATAGTGTTTGATTAGCTGGTAGAGCGCACACACTCCATCAGGCCTGCTTAATAACTTTGCTACACACACACACACACACAACATGACTCACTGAGAAGCTTGGGCATTGTCTGGTGTAACACACTGTAATATGTGTGGTGTGAGAGTGTGTGTGTGTGGAGTCCAGCAGAGAGCTGTCAAGGCTTCGTTACCTGAGTGTGTGTCATTGATGAGGGAAAACAACACACACACGCACACACAGGCACTATAAGTAAAGAAAATTGATAGAATGGTCACTCTGATACATCCAGTGAAGAACACACAGACACACACACAGACACACACACCAGGGTGGTGTGTCAGTGACGTGTGTATTGAAAGTGTAAAAGCCTACGTCATGTTAGTCTGTATCAACACATGCATGGCTTATGTCTTCAAAAATCGATGACGCACGCAAACACACACACGCGCGCGCGCGTGCACCATAACAGCCCTGCGTCACCTCCTGAAGTGTGTGCATGTGTGTTCATACGTGTGTGTGTGTGTGAAGGAGCTGTGTGGCAATGATTAGGCCTGAATCTGACACCAAGAGTCTGAACTGCAAGACTGACAGTGAAACACACAGACACACAAACACAGACACACACATAGTCTGTGGAGGATTGCGTATTTCATTTGAGCAAAATAACATGTTTGCCTTAATGAATATGCAATTAGGGGCGTGTCCAATTATAAAGTGCAAAGTAGAAGGCGGAGTTTATGCAAATGCATTTTACTGCACTATGGCGGTGCTTGCTCAGTTATTAGCTGGTTTCACATTGCACATAATTAAATCAAAAACCCTGCATCCTGAACATTCAATGGACTTTATTTTATTTTTAGAACAGCTGCCCACAACCACAAATCCAGCTTGTTTGATTCACTTTCTACAGTGGAGTCGATTGAGAGTCGAATCGCTTTGTCATTGCTCTAGATTTCACTTGGAAGAGGACCGAGAACTCGCTCAGGTGCTCTCGGACCGGTTGCTTCGATCCGCACCCGAGTGTGTTTGCTGGGTTCTCACCTTCCTAAAGAATCGCACTGAGAGGCTGTACACAACAGGATTCGATTGGAAGTGAATAAATGTTGAAGCCTGAAAGTTACTTTACGAATAGATATTGTACTGAGCCAAATTAATACAACCGAAGGGCAGATAGTAAATTTGTGTAAGTCTTTTGTGTACAAATCTATATCATTTACTCATTTATCAAGTCTTAATAATGAAAACATTTTCCAAAACTATACATTAGTATCTTGAAATTATCATAAACTTTTGCAAAAATTAATATAATTAATATTAATGTAGTAAATATGTTTTTATATTCGAGATTCACAACACGTTTGTCCCACCAACGGCAACAGAAGTCACTCTGAAAAGGTTTTTGTTTACATATATGCATATTACATATATAATTCAGCTGTCATTCAAGTGGCCAGTGTTGTGAGAATGCTGTTGCTAGGCAACTGGGATTAAAGTCCATTTTTATAGTAATTTTTTTTTGTTTTTTTTGGCGATCTGTATAGTCCACCTCAGAAGAGACTCTAACTGAAACAGTAACTTCTTCATCTCGATCAATTCGCTACCATTTTATGTAAATGAACAATAATACTTCGTTGTTTAATGCCCCGCCCACTTTGTTTGATGGACAGCCGAGATCCTTCTACTATTCTGTAACACTAAAAGCTCGGGGCTTTCCGAAATTCATTTTCACTCTCAGACGCAGTACGGACACTGAGCATATGCTAGCATATAGCTAGCATAGCTGTTTGTGCTTTGATATGGACAAGGTGAAGGCTCAGTGTCAGTGAAAGTGACACTAAACAATCAGGAATGTTAACATTTCCCTCAGATATGTTGATAAATTACTAAGAAAAGACTCGGGATAAGTAGAATTACGCTGTTACATCACGGATTTTAGTGCTAACTGAACGAATATTAAGAAACTGCAGAATTAAGTCACAACTTTTGAGTTGCTCATAAACACACAAGCGTATTTGAACAGAATAACAGTCATACAGCAGCAGTGTATCGTGTCACACAACGGTGAACCTGCTGTGTGTTAATTATGTATGCAAATCATCTGCGTTCGAAACTTTTATTGACGCACAGTGGTGTCAAGAAAACACACTCTCTCTCTCTGTCTCTCTTTCTCTCTCTGACTCACTGCATTTCCTGTTGGTCAAAGAAAGGGGAGAAAGAGAGTGAGAGAGAAAGAGGCATATGTAGAGAGGGACACATACATGCAATGTGTGTGTGTGTGTGTGTGTGTGTGTGTGTGTGTGTGAGAGAGAGAGAGAGAGAGAGAGAGAGAGAGAGAGGGAGAGGCGTACAAAAGAGACAGACACAGAGAGAGGGAGAGAGAGAGATAGACAGAAAAAGGAAGTGAGAGAGACAGCAAGAAGGAGAGAGAGTGATGCTGTATAGCAAGAATGAGAGTGTGTGAGAGAGAAAAGATAGAGAGAGAGGAGTGCAATAGAGAGACAGAAACAGAGAACGGTAGAAAAACAGAAATAGAAAGAGAGACAGAAACACACCGAGAAGGAGAGAGAGAGACAGAGAGAGAGGAAAAGAAAGAAAGACTGATAGACACAGAGACACAGAGTGAGAGACAGATGGACAGACAGCAAGTAGGACAGACATAGAGAGACACAGAGACAGAAAGAGAGAGACAGACAAGTAGTGAATGAGTGTGTGTGTGTGTATGTAAAATGGAGAGACAGACAGTTAGAAGGGGAGAGAGACAGAAAGAGGGAGAGAAACAGAGAGAGAGAGACAGAAAGACAGAAAGAGAGAGACACACACATAGTGAGAATGAGGGTGTGTGTGTGTGTGTGATTCACTGAAGGAGCTGAAGTATTCATAATGACACACCACTCATGACCAATACAGGTGTGTGTGTGTGTGTGTGTGTGTGTGCGCAAGAGCTACATCCAGCTGAGTTGGCGGTAAGGTGGGGCGAGGTGTGTGTGCTGTCAGTCATCCAGCAAAATCAATGTTAATCAGCGCCCACACACACACACACACACACACTCATTATAACACTACTTTCCACTGTATCAGCTTAAATCAAGTCTGTTAAAGGGGCATAGAGATCATGTTTACCCAGAAGGCACTGTGATCTGATGGAATTTCCTTTTCAAACCGAGACAAAATGGCGGATTCGCCCGTTTACGAGTGTACTCAGAGAAATCAAATACTTCATATATGAATTCTATATTTATTACTGATTTATTTGGGTAGACGAAACAAAACAAACAAACACACAAACAAAAAACTACACACCTTCGGTGCCTGGCCCCCTAAAAAACCAAAACACAAAAATATTGAAAATCGTCGTCTTCGTTTCTGTGACACCAAAGTGTCGTTGTCATGACTGTGTAGTGTGAAATGAGGTGGCTGCATTTCTCGACGTTGATCTCACTCACACACAGGCTGGATATATACACACAAACACACACACACACTTAACAAGAAAGCTGACGTCAAGCTCTGAAGTCAGCGTCAATGTAACATTGGTCCTGGCTTCACTGTTTTGATGCCGTTTGTGTGTGTGCGTATGCGTATGTGTGTGTGTGTGTGTGCGTATGTGTGTGTGTGTAGTAGTGGCTTGAATGAAGGCTCCATTCTTGCAGATTAAGTATTGACAATGCTGACGTCTTCATCTCACATGCTTTAACTGACATGAGAAGTATGGTGAGCTGTGTGTCTGTGTGTGTGTGTGTGTGTGTGGGTGTGTGTGATTTGTCACAGTCATCCATCTGTCCCCTTATGCAGCACACAGGAAGTGGACACTTTGATTCATCATTACGCACACGCACACACACATTGTCATCTCTTCACTCTGAAATAGCCATGTTGAGTGTGTGTGTGTGTGTGTGTGTGTTGAGCATCACGCTCACAGCTGATGCAGCAGTGCTGCCTGTTCCGGTTGGGTCTCAAACACACTCTGTACCATGTTCATATAAATAACACATTCTGGTCTCTGAGAATATTACAGCAAATATGCTGATATACACCCTATATAGAGTAGTGTACACTATACAGTATATAGGGTACGACATAGGTACACTTTCCATACGCAGTTATACAAAATACTTATGTACTGTATATGTACTGTGGATGACACAACAGCTTCTACACCCTACGTAGTGCACTATATGTCCACTATAGCTTCTATACTTCCTATATACTGTATATGTGTGTAGGGGATGACATAACAGCTTCTCCGCCCTACGTAGTGCACTATATGTCCCCTATGTAGCGCACTATATGTCCACTATAGCTTCTATACTTCCTATATACTGTATATGTGTGTAGGGGATGACATAACAGCTTCTACACCCTATGTAGTGCACTATATGTCCCCTATGTAGTGCACTATATGTTCCCTATAGCTTCTATACTTCCTATATACTGTATATGTGTGTAGGGGATGACATAACAGCTTCTACGCCCTATGTAGTGCACTATATGTCCCCTATGTAGTACACTATATGTCCCCTATAGCTTCTATACTTCCTATATACTGTATATGTGTGGGAAATGACATAACAGCTTCTACACCCTATGTAGTGCACTATATGTCCCCTATGTAGTGCACTATATGTCCCCTATAGCTTCTATACTTCCTATATACTGTATAAGTGTGTAGGGGATGACATAACAGCTTCTACGTCCTATGTAGTGCACTGAATGTCCCCTATAGCTCCCCTATACCCTATATATGTATATAGAATGTGACATAAAAGCCTTCCTATTTTCTATATACACATGTTTATATTATGTAACAGCTTCTACACCCTATGTAGTGCACAAGATTTCCATTTATAAACCTTCTACCGCATATATATGTATATAGGATATCACACAACAGCTTCTAAACCCTACGCAGTGCACTATATGTTCATATGTCCCCTGCAGATTTCCTATTTCTTACATGTATTTATATAAGAGTATGACAAAACACCTTCAATATCCTAAGTAGTGCAATAAATAATCCCCCTATAGACCTTTTACTGTATATGGGGATGACATACACCAGGTTCTACACCCTACATAGTGCACTATATGGTTTCTAAGCAGCTACCAACTGGCTATATAAAAAAAGGAAAGTGCTTAAAAGGTATAACAGCTACTATAATAAAAGAGCAGTAATAATAAGAAGAGGATGCTGTCTTTGTGTTTGGATGTGATGAGATCAGCTTCCGGCTCGCTGTGGGTTCGTCACCCTGCGCCTGACTCATCGTGGATTTACATTTTATTCATTTATTCACTCAAAATATGCTTTTATCCGAAGCAACTTGCAATCGTAAACTCAAGCACTGAGCTAAAATGAAAAGAGCAGAAACAGAAACGAATCAGGAGAAAGAATAATAGCAAAGTGTCAGAGGGGAATACAGACCACTATTGCTGCGCCTTATTTATGTGAGATAAAAGAGTAAAATGATGCGTAGGAGCTGATTCAGAATGACAATGAAGGCTAAACAGGTGTGTGTGTGTGTGTGTGTGTGAGGGTGTGGGTGAGGTCAGAATCGGACTCAGACATGTCGAATGAATCACTAATAGCAGCTGGACAGAAATTTAATCAGATTTATACAATAAACCAACAGACAAGAAGTGACAGATTTTCCGAAACGTTCTCGTCTTTATGTTATGTGTGTTTCAGTTGATGAATTTTTTGTAGCAAAATTTTCACATTTTGTTTCAAAATAATACTTTTGGTCTGAAAATAATATCTTTTGTCTCAAAGTCTTCTAAAAAAAAAAAAAAAAAAAAAAAAAAAAAAATTGTCTAATCTCAAAATATTGACGTACTGTTTCCAAATAATCAGTATTATAAAATAAAAATAAAAATAATCTCAAAATAATGTTTTTGGTCTCAAAGTACTGAAATTTTTTTTTTTGACTTACTATCTCAAAATTCTGTCTCCAAAATAATACTTGTTTTCAAACTTTTTTTTTTTTTTGCGAAAATTCTAACTTAGTATCTCAATTTTTTTACTTTTTTCTCAAAATTATTTTTTTGTTTCAAAATAATGACTTTTTTTTTTGACTTCTCAAAAATTTGAAATAATTACTTTTTTCAACATTTTTACTTACTGTATCAAAAATTTGACTTTTACATCTACAAATTTTTTTTTGTGTCAGAGTAATTGTGACTTTTTCTATTTTTTTCCTTCAGGATTTTGATGTATTATCTCAAAACAATCAATTTTTATCTGAAAATTTTTTACTTTTTATCTCAGAATACTGACTTTCTCAGAATTGTGACTTAGTATGTTGATTTGTTTTATTTTTTGTCTCAAAGCAATGAATTATTGTAAGGAAATGCCTATGTTTTATGGAACAACGTACTTCTTAACAATGGACTGTAGCGTACTTTCTTCATGTTTTTGGAACTAGAATAAGCAACTAAACTTTTGAAAGATTTTAAAAAAGAAGCCGCTTTGGAGAAAAACACAAACTAACAGATGAATCTGAACTGTGAGAAAACTTCAAGGATACAAACAGATCAGTTAATAAGTCAAAATTTTGATATACTGTGGCAAAAAAACTAAAAAATGTTATCCATGAACTCAGACATTTAGATATTTATTAGTTTTGCATTCAAGCTATGATGCTAATGTAGCTAATAAGTAAGAGAAGTCTGTCTCACCCAAAATCTTTAGTGTGAATTTCTTCCCAAAACCACGTCGAGTTCTCCAGTGATGTCCCGCAGACTTGCTGATGTGGTTTTGGACGCAGTGGGACACAGGAGGACGTCCTGTCATCTGTAAAAACGTACAAAACTTCACCCTGAAACTGAATGTTATGGAGGCGGCCATCTTGGAAAAACTGGAGGTACTTTTTTTCTGTCAGTTAAAGCCAATAAAGCAAAGCAATCTTCCAAAATATGCAAGCAAAGGAGGGTGAACAAAAACAACAATAAATTATTTTCCACTGTTATTATTTTTTTTTTTTTTTGCTTTATGATGTACTTTTCTATTTTTTTCCCTCACATGCCCAGATGGCTTTCTTCACAATGCACTAAGCACGATTTGAAATATTTTCTCTTGTTATATCCTTTTTTTCATTAACTTTTTGGTTTCATTTTTATTAATGTTTTCCTTTTATTTCTCTTTTTTTTTCTATTTCCTGTACTGCACATCCCAATGCCTACCTATTGTCTAGCTAGCTATTATAAAGACACTAACATAAAGACACCTACCTACCTATTATAAAGACACTAACATTATTTAGGGTGTAAAATAATTGTATAAATTGTATACAGCGCACTAATTGTTGTATAGTCTAAAATAAAGGTTTCTATATGTACAATAGGGAGGTGTTCTCAATGAGAATGAGTCACACACACTTACAGCAGCCTTGAGGGAGTGAGACGTCATGCAGGGAGACAATCAGTCAATGAGCAATCATGGGGTATGACTCATAGACGTTACGTCCATCAGAATCGTAAAGCCTGCACCCCAACTGGTTTTCGTATTTCGCTTCGGTGTGCTTACTAGGTAGGGGGGAAATAAAGGCTTATACATCTTTGTGTCTCCAGCACAGAGTCATCTGGGATTCAGCCGAATACACAGACATGACAGGTTCAGGGATATTCGTTACACTTATAAGATTGACATGATTAAAGGTGCAATAGTCAAGATTAGTCATGATTAGGTCTCTAGTGGTTAAGAAGATGAAATACAACAACACTGGAATGTTTTTTTTTTCTCCATGAACCAGCTTCCCATTCCCGCCCACATACACAAAACATGCCTCAGAGTTCAATTAAATGTTTTTAAAAGCCGTTCGACTGCTTGACAGCTGAGTTATATCACTCTAAACTTGTGAAATTCGCCTCGTACTGATTTGCAAGAAAGTTCAAGTGCTTTCGCTGCCCTGTTTTGCTTGATAATGAGCTCCCATGAGGTTTTCAGATGACCATCACTACCAAATTTAGCTAGTTAGCATTGTTAACAGGTGTTAGCTAGAGCTGCATACATTATAATGAAGGTGGTTCATGTAAAGCATTACCTTATATGGCTTTCTAACTGATAAATATACATTTACATATTATAAATATACATAATTCGTTATTGAAAGCTGGCCATTCTACAGTTCAACGCTTTATACAGATGGTGTTTAGGATTAACATCACTAATTCCACATCCAACCTCAATCCTTTTCACCAGTAATCAATTTCTCCATCTTGAAATAGTTTATTCTAGCTTTACTGTTCAGTAAACTTACCAGCTGCACTTACCGGATTCCGCCATGTTTTCCTTTTCTGAACAGACTGAAATGTGGGCGGAGTTAAAGGTGAGGGGCGTGTCTATAAAAAGGAGGCCCATGTAAACAAAGTCAAGCACTTGCAGGCCCGGATCGCAGGGGTTTCTCTCCCATATAATACACTTGTGCTTAAAAAAACAGTCTTTGAAAAGATTTTTTAAATCATGTTCTATATATGTACCAGATTATTTGTACTAATAAGAAATTTTTTAAAAATTATAATCGCACCTTTAAAGAATAGAAAAGAAATTCCATCAGATCACAGCGTCTTCCCTTACAGCCTTCAAGGGCTCATCTAATCTCACCTGAGCTATAGTAATAATAATAATAATAATAATAATAATAATAATAATAAACTTGAATACAGTGACAGGAAGTCAACTAGGGGGAAATGTTATGAGGGCAAGTTGACAGTTCAGTGTTATTGGAACAGAGCCCTGGCCCCTAGTTTTCAAAAGTTATAGAACAATACTGCCATCTACTGGTCAATGCTCCAAATGACACTTTTATCACCAGGTAATGCACATTTCAATAGTGATAAGGTCACATGACATCCAGATCCATCCTTACTGCTAAAAACCCATTCCTCATCCACTAGCCCTTGACATTTCCCCTCACTGTCGCCATCTTAAGGGCTTCAGACGCCCCTAAGATGCCGGAAACGGAAATTCAAACGCATTTTCGTGCCATATTTCTGGCTTCTGATTGAGGTCATTAATCAAGCCTTGCACGTGCAGCTGGGAACAAACGAATGGGCACGTGCGTTAAATGGTAAATGATTGGCTGTTTTTTTCCCGCTCGCGAGTCCACAGTGACGTGATAGGAAAAAGGCGGGAAAATTGCTGTACTTCAGAGGCAGATTACAAAAGAAGAAGAGTTTTAAAGAGTTTCTTTAAAGTAATTAGTACAAATTAATCATGTAGAATCCAACCAAAGACATGAGTTTTGATAATGTTTTTAAGGACCGCTATTATACCATTTTTAGCGTACCATTTTAGACTTTCCTCTCACCATTTTCCCCCTCGGTTTAATCCCTGCCGCCATTTTAAGGGCAATGATGTTTCACTCAGCCTTTTAAACCTTTTCTCATCATTTCTCCATAGTTTAATTTCCATCATCATCATCTTACAGCAGCGTCGCTGTGACAACGACGGTACAAGAAGTCATTCATGCAACAACAAGGTTGGGAAGCTGTGTGGACATTGGAGACGAGGGACATGTCTACTGATTCTGCACACCCAGCTACTACACTGCATATAGCACAATCATTTTTACACATTCTTACACACACTGCCACTTTACTTATGACTACTGTACATTTTTATACACACACTACCACAACTGCTCATCACACATGTCTAATATACAGGTTTAAGCCTGCCGACCTGTAATATATTTCATACAGTTCATCTGTACAGGAATCTTAGTCTGTAAATAACTTGCAGAGCTATTTATATGCACATTATGTATATTTATTTCCTCTTATTTGTGGCATATTGTGAGTTTATTGTGCATTTTTAAATTCTTGTGAACTGTTAAGTCTTAGTTAAGTCCCTGTTGCTCTTGTTTTGTGGTATTTGTGACCCCAAATTTCCCCTTGGGGATCAATAAAGTACTTTCTATCTTTTTTCTTTTTGGCTTAATCCCCTTTGCCATTTTAAGGGCCATTCGAGTACTGGGTTTAACATGCCTTTGCTGACTTGCCCTTGCCATTTTAATCTCTTGTTGCCACCATTCCATGTTGTTCCCTTTCTGCTGATATATCAAGCACTGTTTTCAACATGTTTTCAACTTCTCACCATTTCCCCTCGGTTTAATCCCAATCACCATCCTAAAGACCAGTCCAGTACGGTTGTTACCACACCATTGCTTACCTTCCTTCACCATTTTCCCTCGGTTTCACCCCCATCGCCATCTCAATAGCTGTTCAAATAATGTTCTGATGCACCCTTATCAACTTTCCTTCAGCATTTCCCCTTGGTTTAGTCCCTGTCACTATTTTAGGAGCTGTTTTCTAACATGCCCTTTTACTGTTTTCTAACATGCCCTTGTCGACGATCCCTCAGCATTTCCCCTTGACTGAATCCCCGTCACCATCTTAAGGGTCATTCCACTACTGTTTGAAATACGCCCTTTTCAACTTTACTCATCTTTTCTTAAAGTTTTAACTTCATTCCCTAATTTCCATTGTCATGTTAAATACTGGTTTAAGTACATCTTAAGGGTAGTTCCACACACTTGTTGACTTCCCTTGCCATTTCCATTGGTCCAATCTTTTCCACCATCTCAAGGGCCATTTTTAAATGCACCTTTGTTGAATTATTCCCCAGCATTTCTCCTTGGTTTAACCACCATCGCCACCTTAAGGATCATTCTGATACTGTTTTTAAGGCCCCCTTGTCAACTTTCCCTCACTATTTCCCCTTAGCCATCTCATGTGCTGCTCTAACAATGCTTTTAAATACTCCCTCGTCACCTCCTCCGTATTTCCCCTTGGTTTAATCCATTCAGCTGCCTGATCTGCTCAAATTCAGTTCGTTAAATGAGAGTAATAACGCTGTAGAGTTAAGAACCAGAACATACCCAAAATGCATTGTGATCTGATGCCATTCCCTTTCCATTCCTTCTTCATGTCCATGTTATGATATTGAATGATTCAGATTACAGAATAACTGTCTAATGTGTGTCCAATGTGTGATAATGGAAGGATGGATAATGGTCCGGGAAATGGCTACAACTACTGTACTTAACATTTAACTTGTAGGTTTTATATAGTCATAAAATCCATATGTATGTGACGGAAGCAGATGGTTAGCAAGCCGACGGGAGTGCAGGCAGTTCTCAAAATTTCCGAGAAAATCACCTCAGTGATGTTGCTAGAGCTTTAATGACTTTATAGCAAGCTCTTACAGCAACAATGGCAGCAGATCATTTCAAAACCTAATTACATTCCTTAGAAACTGACTGCAAATTCATTCAAGCATAAAAACATAATATAACACAATGCTCACAAAATCCCCAGCTAAAAGCAATGGTGCAAAACATTGTACTCTTTAGAGAAGACTAAAAGGGAACCCACGCTGCCAGATGAACCAATTGTTCACCATGAAAGTGCATCTATTCTTCTCACATAATGGTGCAATTATGCAACACAAATTATTCAAATTGCGGCCTGACGGCATTTCATGTGGTGCAAAGATTCTTAAATGAGAAATTCAGCCAAACATGAAGTAATCAGTGTTTTTTCCACATATCTGGTGCCTACAATTTGTTATATAAATATACTTTTAAAATTCTGGAATATGTTTTTTTATTTTCCTTTCAGTAAATTATTATATGTGCAACACCACTCCTTGCCTCTAGGTGATGCCACTACCTTAGGCTTCCAACAACCCTGCTTACAAAATAAGAATCATTTAATAAGATTTAACCACGTCACTAGTTTGTAATATAGTACATACAGTAACATAGTTTTTGTTATTTTATTATATATAGGCTGGGCTGTACCAACAAAGATGAAGCTTATCCCCCAGATTAAATCAGTTTATTTCATTCTTGTAGTTTATTAGATAATCAAGATTGCATTTAAATTATTGGTTAATCCTGATTTTAATTTCACACAGCAAATTTAGATCAACTTTAATCCTGTTGTTTAAATTTCACTGTAAAATTCATTTCAATCTTTACATTTCCAAAACAGAAGCATATATTAGATTTACAAATATAAGGTTTTATTTGCTGATTTGTTAACCCATAATTAAGAAGTGCAACATAAATTAAAATTAAACTTAAATGAACAAATCCTTGATTACTGTCCGTTTTTAAGCTTATTGAGAACATTAACACTCAGACTGATTTCCGTCCCTTGTTAAATTTCATGAAAGCAGAATTTATGTGATATATCCTACATATCCTGATACATTTATCCTATATTGATTAACCCTAGTATACAGTATATATAAGGAATAAAACTCTTGGGGGTGTGCTGTTATAGGAAAATAATCAATGACAGTGTGGTGTGATTTAGCCTGACAAGATTATTTTCCTATAACAGGATGTCCTGAAGTGTTTTATTCCTCTTATATTATAGCAAACTGCCAACAATTACTTTTTTATATTTACATTTAATGTTGTCGAACATCCAAGAAACAAGTTAGTTCCTGTTCTCACTTACATTATAGCAGCTATAAACGGTCGTTCCTTCACAAGCCTAGCTCTTTTTTTGTCTCTTTTAAAGTTAGTAAGACAGAAAACGCAGCATGTCATGTCTAAAACTGACTGTTACCAAGCACTGGCACTGGAGACTCCTTCCATAAATGTTAAATAAACCTTCTTTTTTCCTTAATGTTATTCATCTGTTTATCATTAGCTTAGTTTAGGGGAGTGTCCACTGTACATGTCCGTGTAAGTTGTTGCTATAGAAACCATAATATTTGTGTGTGGTGAAATATGTATGAACTACTGATGGGGCAGCAGCTGATTGTTTAAAAAAAAAAAACACCACACACGGACGTTTTTTTGGTCTTCAGATTGGACAATCTCTGTGTTTTATTGTAAGTATTGCAGTTGGACTTACAGCTTGAATCAGAGTGCATGTTTGACAAAGAATTTCCGCAAAGTTCAGCAGGACTGCGGGTGTAATAGCTTCATCTATGGGACCCACTCCCTGTTAACCAGAGCTTCCTGATCACACACAAACACACACACACACACAGCCTGCAGGAGGCGTTCGGATCACACGTAAGACTTCGGGGCCTAGTTTGGTACGAGCGTAACGATTATCGAGTGTTTAAAGTGACATGTATAAGACTTCATTACTAAGCACACTTGAGGGAAAACTCCCCGGTGTTCAGAAAGAGAACAAGCGCTGATCTCAGATCAGATTCTTCCTGCTCTTCTGTGTGATCCACAACACTCCCAATTTCATTAAGAGCTGATTCAGGATCAGTGTTCACTATAAATATATAATATAATGAATCAGCACTACTGAGACTGAGACACTGGCTGTCGGATTAGCGGGGATGTTGCTTAACAGATCCCAGATCACCTACTTACTGCTCTTGTGTCACAGTGTGTGTGTGTGTGTGGTGTGTCAGGAAGCACTGAGTTCTCGACATGGGTCCTGGATTTAAGTGCAGATTAAAGGGGGTAAGAACCAAGTAGATGAAAAGAATGAATAAAAAAAAGGTAGTTGTGTCTTTAAGCGAGAGAGATGCGGTGTTCGTATGCGGTTTGGCCTGGTGTTGGAAAACAGCACCGTGTTCAGTCGAGCGCTCGAACACACAGCTTGGGATGGGTTAAATAAAATTAAAACTTAAAAAAAATTAAATAAAAAAAAAAGTCACTCTTCCAATGCTGGAACAGGGAAGAGGAATAAATATGACTTCCTTCCATTGATAAATAAAGTCAGCTGATGATTGACGAGTGGGAAATCAGGCTCAGCACGGGGACCTCTGACCCCCCAGATCCATGGCGCACTAGTGGAATGCCTCTCAGCTTCATCAGGAACACACACACACACACACACACACACACACACACACACACACAGAGGAATAGAATAAATGATAGCTATCTAATAAATAAACAGAGTGCCACTTGTAAAACGGGAGGTACAACGCGCAGGGGTCCCGCTGCTGACGCCGTCAGGGAGACTTTCTTTCTTCCATTATGGTCAGAATGGAAATGAAAAAAAAAAATCATCGAGCAAACGCGTAATACTGTCCATGCCACTCTGTCAGAGCAATCCGAGAAGGATAAGAGTATCTTTCCAAAAATATAATTTAAAAATGCACAAAATAAAACACAAGACGAACAGCAACAGAGGCTACCCATAAGTATCTAGCTTTTTTTTAAACTCCTTTTCTTTAAATTATTAAACTATTCATGTATTATATACAAAAAAAGAAAAAAAAACAAAAAAAAACAAGCAAGTTGGATTTTGCTCTTTTGGACGGTGTCCGAGGAAAGGGGGGGAAAAAAGGAGGGGGAAAAAGAAGAGATGGAGCTAGAGGAGTTATTGCTCGTTACTGCTAGGAGGGATGTCTACGTTGCAGCTGCTAGACGGAAGCACGGCTTGGCTGCTTCCGACGTTTTAAATGCACCATAAAATGCACCATGGGAAAGACTTCTGAAAAAGATCGACCCACTTCCGTGACGTGACGCGTTCGTCGGGTTCTTTTCAGGTAGCACCATTCGTAGCACAAAGTTCATGCCTCAGCCGTTTAAATCGTAGCTGATCTTGATATGCAGTGCTGCGGAGGATGTCCAGATCGTACGCGCTTGCACTGATTCGCAGTGCTTCAGAATGTTCCAACAGGTAACCAGATCACAAACCGTTAAAAAAAAAAAAAAAGACAACTGGGAAGATGAGAGAGACAAATCAAATCGATCAAATTGAAACTAAAGGCAAAATGCGTTTCCGTGTTTGGTGAGAAAGAGAGAAAGAGAGAGAGAGAGAGAGAGAGAGAGAGCCATTAAAGGCAGTGTACATTCAATCAGCCAATCAGAACGCTGCTCTGAGTGAGGCGGCGGCTTGTGCTCTGGTCACCTGTCGGAT
Source organism: Pangasianodon gigas (assembly GCA_022758105.1). Lineage (NCBI taxonomy): Eukaryota > Metazoa > Chordata > Actinopteri > Siluriformes > Pangasiidae > Pangasianodon > Pangasianodon gigas. Next base: position 16,823,250 of record CM040478.1, on the reverse strand, counting down.
TCTGGCAGGGGTTCGGTAGTGGTCGAGAGGAGAGGAGTGGGTTGGTGTGGAGGGTTGGTAGTCGCTGTTGCTGGGACTGTATGTGTGCGCCTGTCCGTGCTACGCGTCTACGAGCTGAAGGCGAGCTTGATGCTGCTGGAGGAGTAGCCCTCGTCGCTGGCCAGGCTCTGCAGGCTGCTGTGGTCGTCCAGGTCGCTGGTGCTGGCCGTGCTCACGCTATCCAGCTCTCCATGGGAGAACTCGGTGCTCTCGACGTCCACCTCAATCTCCTCTGTGCGGGGGGAAAAAAAAATAACAGAGACTATTAAACAAAATTCTGAAATCCTCCACGCATTCTGTGCTTCATGTAGCTCTTGAAATTCTAAGAATAGAAGAAAAAAAAAGAAAAAAAAAAGAAAAAAAAAAAAAACCCACAAGTGCACACACGCATGATACGATGATTTCCAGGAAACAGCATTATCATCACCTTCGCTCTCAATGGAAATATTTTTCACCTCATCTTTAACAACAGTGCCAAGAATAAAACTTTGAAGATGTGTCCAGAATTCTTGGCGAGCGTTCAGCAATGGAGGATTCCAAGCTGAACATTACTAGTTAACTGATGTAAGCGTGTGTATTATTTCATATTCATATTCATATTTTGTTAACGTTATCTGTTTATATCAAGAGCTTATCACTCGTAGTGAGAATGAATTTGGTTTGTTAGTCGACAGCGATGTGGTCGTCAGAGCTAGACGCTAGACGCCTGAGAGTCTGTCAGGTGAGTTTCGTTCACTCAGCGAACCATTTCGACTAACTATTTCACAAACTATTTCTCGTAAACGGTGTTTGCTTCCATTTTTGGTTTCTTTTACCGCATTGTTGTCGTAGCAGAAGTAAAGTTAACCTGTGAAGGTTAATTCCAGCAAGAAGAATCAGGAAGTGTGAAAAGGGCGAATCATACTGGTTTTTG